>CAJNDS010002709.1:201625-223248 GCA_905221605.1 Symbiodinium natans | reverse complement strand
AGCCAAACAAGCCAAACAAGCCAAACAAGCCAAACAAGCCAAACAAGCCAAACAAGCCAAACAAGCCAAACAAGCCAAACAAGCCAAACAAGCCAAACAAGCCAAACAGGCCAAACAAGCCAAACAAGCCAAACAAGCCAAACAAGCCAAACAAGCCAAACAAGCCAAACAAGCCAAACAAGCCAAACAAGCCAAACAAGCCAAACAAGCCAAACAAGCCAAACAAGCCAAACAAGCCAAACAAGCCAAACAAGCCAAACAAGCAAAACAAGCCAAACAAGCCAAACAAGCCAAACAAGCCAAACAAGCCAAACAAGCCAAACAAGCCAAACAAGCCAAACAAGCCAAACAAGCCAAACAAGCCAAACAAGCCAAACAAGCCAAACAAGCCAAACAAGCCAAACAAGCCAAACAAGCCCAACAAGCCAAACAAGCCAAACAAGCCAAACAAGCCAAACAAGCCAAACAAGCCAAACAAGCCAAACAAGCCAAACAAGCCAAACAAGCCAAACAAGCCAAACAAGCCAAACAAGCCAAACAAGCCAAACAAGCCAAACAAGCCAAACAAGCCAAACAGGCCAAACAAGCCAAACAAGCCAAACAAGCCAAACAAGCCAAACAAGCCAAACAAGCCAAACAAGCCAAACAAGCCAAACAAGCCAAACAAGCCAAACAAGCCAAACAAGC
The DNA here is from genome assembly GCA_905221605.1 of Symbiodinium natans. Lineage (NCBI taxonomy): Eukaryota > Dinophyceae > Suessiales > Symbiodiniaceae > Symbiodinium > Symbiodinium natans. The sequence continues at coordinate 222,561 of CAJNDS010002709.1, read as the reverse complement.
CAAACAAGCCAAACAAGCCAAACAAGACAAACAAGCCAAACAAGCCAAACAAGCCAAACAAGCCAAACAAGCCAAACAAGCCAAACAAGCCAAACAAGCCAAACAAGCCAAACAAGCCAAACAAGCCAAACAAGCCAAACAAGCCAAACAAGCCAAACAAGCCAAACAAGCCAAACAAGCCAAACACGCCAAACACGCCAAACACGCCAAACACGCCAAACACGCCAAACACGCCAAACACGCCAAACACGCCAAACAGGCCAAACAGGCCAAACACGCCAAACAGGCCAAACAGCCAAACAGCCAAACAGCCAAACAGCCAAACAGCCAAACAGCCAAACAGCCAAACAGCCAAACAGCCAAACAGCCAAACAGCCAAACAGCCAAACAGCCAAACAGCCAAGCAGCCAAGCAACCAAGCAACCAAGCAAACAAGCAAACAAGCAAACAAGCAAACCAGCAAACGAGCAAACGAGCAAACGAGCAAACGAGCAAACAAGCAAACAAGCAAACAAACAAACAAACAAACAAACAAACAACGGCGCGCGCGCGCGCGCGCGCGTGGGAACTGGTGCGTTTTCAGCGCGCGCACGCGCGCGCGCGTGCGTGCGCATGTCGAGTGCCATGTTATGGAGTTATGCCAGCATCCTTCGAAATCCTGCCGCCCAAAACCCTTTCCGGAGCCGCTGATGCTGCTGATGCTCGCTTGCAAAGAGAAACGAAGCCTCGATGATGCGCACCCTGGCCCCCCGCCCGGCCGCGCATCATGAGCATCAGCGGCTCCGGCCTCCAGGCATGCATGGCTTATAGGGGCATATGCCGGCCTCAAAACGGAAATGTCCGTAACAGCACGAAAACCACGGTATTTACAGCGATTTCTGTGTTTCCAAGCTCTCAGCCGCATCCGAAACCCGAGACCCAACCCGCTGATGCTCATGATGCGCGCTCTTGCGGGGGTCCTTTGGGGTGGCCGATGCCACCCAAAAAACATCAACAACGCGTATTTGGCCAAAGTTGAAAAAGAGAGTCGATGATGCTCTCCGGGGTCGTTTTTGGGACCCCCCATGGGGCACCCAAAAAATGCGTCCAGGAGCCCAAAGTCGGTGGGAAATAGCGCGTTTTTCGCGATAAAAATTGTACCTGAAAATTGATGCCCTTCGGGAGCCGCATTTGGAGCCGGATGTTGGGGAGCCAACCGGGTCAGCGGCTTAACCCCCCCCGTCATAGCTAAAGCTAGGGCTGGCGCCTAACGGCGTCGGACCACGGGCGTGCCCGGATTTAAGAGCCTCCGGCTCAAGCCGCCGACCCCGCAGGAGAACAAGTTTAAGGTTTGGTGATTTTGTTTGCGGTTCCTGTTGGGGGGGGGGGGGTGGGGGGGGGTGGGGGGGGGGGTGTGGGGGCGGGGGTGGGGTGGGGGGAAGAAGGGGGGGGGGGTGTGGGGGTGGGGTAGGGGGGGGAGGGGGGGGGGGGGGTGGTAGGGGGGAGGGGGTAGGGGGGGGTAGGGACCCTAAACCCTGAACCCTGAACCCTGAACCCTTGAACCCTGAACCCTGAACCCTGAACCCTACACTGTAGGGTCTAGGGTTTTAGGGTTTGGGATCTGGGGTTTGCAAGCCCCAAATCCCCCCAGAGCCCTAAATTTCAAGACTTCATTAAACGTGCACAGGTTTTTTTTCGAACATTCGGGTGTTTTTGTGGGGCGTGGTGAATTTCGAAGTTTTGGGTGGTTCCTAGAATATGACGATGGAGTTTGGGTCTAGGGTTTAGCGTTAAGGGGCCTAGTCACCCTAAGCTTAAAACCGGATGTGGGGCTTGCAGGGTTTGTGCAGAGCCCAAATCCCCAACCTAAAACCTCAAGGTTTTAGGGTTTAACTTTTAGGGTTCTTCTGGTCGTATGGCCAACTGAGCGGGCCCCAAGCGCACATTGTTCTTCCCTGTCAATGGGCCGATTCGGGTTTACAGTTTCGGGGACGCAAGTTTAGTGATTTATGGGGGGGGGGGGGGTTAGGTGATCTCAGGGTTCGGCGTTAGTTTATGGTTTCGGGTCTATGGTTTGGAGTTTAAGGCCTGTTTAGGGGTTTGGGACTGCAACCTGGCAGGCGACTGACAAGAAAGTCGGCGAATCTACAGTGATCTTCGGTAACACCAAGTTGGCACGAGCACAGGCGACGCCGTCCGGGAATGGAAGTGAGGGCGCTCCCGTAAACCCTAAACCCTAAACCCTAAACCCTAAACCCTAAACCCGTAAGCCCTGTGATGGGTGTTGCTCACCCCGGCTTGGACCCCCAATCCTGGCCCCATTGGCACTTGCAGCAGGGAGTCAAAGTCGGGTTTGGGGGTCCGTTTAAGGTTTAGGGTTTAGGGTTTAGGGTTGACCCCCCCCTATTCTTGAAGAGCTGTACTTGGCAGTGGAGACCAGACTGCAGTGTGTACCATGGCAAGGCCGATTGTTTCAAGGGGGTCCTGTAGCATGCCTCAGAAGTTCGCAATGCCATCTGTAAATGCCTGCCTGTCTTTTGCTCAAGATGTAAAGACGCGCGTGGACATAGCCATGCTTTTGCCCTGCGGGCTGTTGTTGCCCGCCCTCCCTCCCGAAGGGGGGGTGGTGTGTCCTGCAGGTTTTGGGACTGCAAAACAGTGCCAGAGTCAGGCTCGTTTTCTTCCCGTCAGCTCAAGAAGAAAGACCCACCAACCGCTGGCTCAAGATGTAAAGACGCGCGTGGACATAGCCATGCTTTTGCCCTGCGGGCTGTTGTTGCCAGCGGTTGGTGGGTCTTTCTTCGTTTCGCTGTGCCGTACAGATGTGGCTCAGCTGACGTCACTCCGAGCAAGCACAGAGGGGCATGGTTTTTCTGAAGCGCACAGTCTTGGGATCGTGGGCATCCTGGGGTTTGATCACGGGAGCAGTTTCTTGCACATCCCCAGAATGGAAAAGCTTGAATGCCGCCGCCGGGTGTGCAGGAGGCGTTCCTTAAATGGTCAGATCTTTTGGACGTGCCTTTCACGATTGGACTTATGCCGTCCACCAGTTTTGCGCAACTTGTACAGGTGACTGGTTTTCGCTCTACCGCACCTTACCGGGCTCGTAGACGTGAAGCCTTGCTGGGCTTCTTGGTACAAGTCTGGAGGCTGGACTTGGAGCTGTTTGGTGTGCAGTGAGCTTTGCGCGGGCTGAGCCCCCCGCATGGCACCTCTGGGTGCATGCAGCGTTCCTGCCAGTTCTCTTCCGGCATGAACTACCTGAATTGATTCCAGCACAGGCCATGCTGGAATTTCGCCATTCCTTTCGACTCTGAAGAAGTGGCGCATGACTTGGTCCATCGTCTTTCGCGTCTGTGTGGCTTCCTTCGTCAGCCAGGGCTGGAAAGGTGGGTGGTGTGTCCTGCAGGTTTTGGGACTGCAAAACAGTGCCAGAGTCAGGCTCGTTTTCTTCCAGTCAGCTCAAGGCGCCTGGAGTGACGCACGAAGTTCTCTAATCACAAGCCAGTCGCAGGCCATACACAATCCTTCTGGGGCTTTCGGCAGCTGTGTTGAGCTTTTGCTAGGCATGCCTGTCCAAGTCGCCTACGTTAGCAACTGAAGCGAAACATGAGGAAGCGGGTTTCAAGAATGACCCCCCCTATTCTTGAAGAGCTGTACTTGGCAGTGGAGACCAGACTGCAGTGTGTACAATGGCAAGGCCGATTGTTTCAAGGGGGTCCTGTAGCATGCCTCAGAAGTTCGCAATGCCATCTGTAAATGCCTGCCTGTCTTTTGCTCAAGATGTAAAGACGCGCGTGGACATAGCCATGCTTTTGCCCTGCGGGCTGTTGTTGCCCGCCCTCCCTCCCGAAGGGGGGGTGGTGTGTCCTGCAGGTTTTGGGACTGCAAAACAGTGCCAGAGTCAGGCTCGTTTTCTTCCAGTCAGCTCAAGGCGCCTGGATTGATGCACGAAGTTCTCTTCAAGAATTAGGGTTTAGGGTTTAGGGTTTAGGGTTATTTACAGACGTATTTACGAAGCTGAGCCCTGAGCCGCTTTGGACGTGTAAGAGTCTACATAGCACACATGCAGAGAGAGTAGGGACGTAAGGTACTGTGCTACATACACGTAGTGGTTTTAGGTTTTATGTCTACGGCCCTCGAGATGTACCACAAAGAACGGGGGCTTGGAAATGTGCGGTACCGGGTTCAGGGTTCAAGGTTTAGGGTTTAGGGTTTAGGTTTAGGGCACCTTTACATGGTTGGATTGGAGGAGATTTGATTCCCTGAAGGCTCTATTGTAAGCTAGCAAGTTCTGCTCCAAGTGGCCAAGAGCATCAAGAACTTCGGGTTTCGGATTTAAGGGGTTTGGGGATTGGAGTTTAGTGCTCGTCTTTCTACCCTCCCAAGCCCGCAATTACGAGAACCCTATACCCCTCAACCCTGGACCCTTCAACCCTGGAGACTGAGTCCTAGACCCTCAAGCCGAAACCAGCCTAAACCCTAAACCCTAAACCCCTAAACCCCTAAACCCCTGAACCCCTGAACCCCTAAACCCCTAAACCCCTAAACCCCTAAACCCCTAAACCCCTAAACCCCTAAACCCCTAAACCCCTAAACCCCTAAACCCCTAAACTCCTAAACCCCTAAACCCTAAACCCTACTATTTCGCGAAAAGCAGGCGCATGTACATGACATCCACGCAGACAACATGCTGCGCCTCGGCGAGAGAGATAGGGTTTAGGGTTTAGGGTTCCCCCCCTCCCCTCCCCCCCAGTTTACGTGTCTGTTTGTTGATAGCCCAGGATCCCGATGAAATGCTTACTCCGAAATAGCTCCCCAGAGCCAATGGTTGCGATTCTCGTCGCTTGACCGTAAGTTCGTGACCCTTGGCGTCGAAATGCGCGGGGCCCGCGGCGGGGCATCCCAGCGTGGGAGCCCGGACCCTAAACCCTAAACCCTAAACTTTAAACCCTAAACCCTAAACCCTAAACCCTAAACCCTAAACCCGAAACCCGAAACCCTAACCCCTAAACCCCAAAAGCCCTAAACCCTAAACCCCAAACCCCAAACCCTAAACCTACCTGGACTTACGTTTGCTAAGGGGGCACCCGTTCGCAATACTTTTCAAGGGCAACGGTGTGAGCGGCTGCCGGTGTCGTTCTGGGTGGCTTCTTGGGAAGCTCATAAATTATATGCTATATTCCATATATATATATATATGTGTGTGTGTGTGTGTGTGTGTGTGTGTGTGTGTGTGTGTGTGTGTGTGTGTGTGTGTGTGTGTGTGTGTGTGTGTGTGTGTGTGTGTGTGTGTGTGTGTGTGTGTGTTTTGTGTGTGTGTGTGTGTGTGTGTGTTGTGTTGTGTGTGTGTGTGTGTGTGTGTGTGAGTGTGTGTGTGTGTGTGTGTGTGTGTGTGTGTGTGTGTGTGTGTGTGTGTGTGTGTGTGTGTGTGTGTGTGTGTGTGTGTTGTGTGTGTGTGTGTGTGTGTGTGTGTGTGTGTGTGTGTGTGTGTGTGTTGTGTGTGTGTGTGTGTGTGTGTGTGTGTGTGTGTGTGTGTGTGTGTGTGTGTGTGTGTGTGTGTGTGTGTGTGTGTGTGTGTGTGTGTGTGTGTGTGTGTGTGTGTGTGTGTGTGTGTGTGTGTGTGTGTGTGTGTGTGTGTGTGTGTGTGTGTGTGTGTGTGTGTGTGTGTGTGTGTGTGTGTGTGTGTGTGTGTGTGTGTGTGTGTGTGTGTGTGTGTGTGTGTGTGCACTCTATACTTTATACTATATACTTGTGAGCAGGTCTAAGCACGCACGTTCCATGTGCAGAGCTGCCAGAACCAGTACTGTACTTTTCCTTTGCATGTGTAGATTTGCAATTCGTATCAATGCCAATATTTTGGCTCAAGTACCGAGCTTGTGCCTTTGAGCACGGTAGAGTCGTACAGTAGCTCCTAGGTTGCTGTGCGGTCCGACCGGACGCACTCAGGCGTAGCTGCACAAGTGCTTGGACTCACGAAGTCGTAAAACAGCGTGACCGGGCTGTGATTGCATTGGCTTAGTGCAAGTCCAGTGCTGGTCGACTTCACAATTGGGGGCTGTTCTGGGAAACGTACAGCTCTTGTGCCTACGGCCCGAGTGGGCAAGCATTGCTTTGCTTGTCTGTCGCGGTCCGTGACCTGGACGCGTGGACTGTGTGCCACGCTTGCGGCCTGTTAACCAAGGCGCGGCGCTTCGCGTGCCACGCCTGCGGCCTGCTAACCAAGGCGCGGCTTTTCGCCTTGTGTTGCGGCAATGTCCGCAGAGGTTGCAGGTCAGGCTGAGGGCGTCACCCTCCTCGAAGCTATCGAGGGTGGAGACGTTCCCTATCCCGAGCGGATGAGCTACGTCGCTTGGCTTAAGTGGCGTAGGGAGACTGGCAGCCGTCCATTGTCCAAGCGGGATGGGGTCAGCACTACGCCAGAGCAAGAGGCGGCTCTCTGGCGGAAAGTCATGAAGTTCCTCCATGACGCCGAAGAGGAGGACGAGGATGAAGAGGAAGAAGAAGAGGACTCCGAGCTAGTCCCTGAGGCCTCGGGCGCTGGAGGCGACAGTCCGCCGCGGGTGGACGTCAGCGCCGCGGCTAGGGAGCTGGCCATGGTCCCTACCGGTGCTGCCTATGTCCCTGCTACGGCACCAGGGTCCCGCCCGGCGGGACCGTCCGGTCCGCCGTCGACAGCAGGTTCAGTGCCAGGCACCGCAGAGGGCTTGCAGGCGGAGCTGCGCGCGATTTTCCGTCCAGACCAAGAACCGGTCGCGGACTACTTGACGCGCGTTTCGCGGATTGTCCTCGCGCTGAAAGCGCATGGAGTCACGGTGAGCTCCCGTGACCTTGACGCCTTAAGCACCAAAGCCACCCTCCTTGCGGATGAGTTCTCCAAGATAGGCGGGGACTGGCGTCCTACGAAGATGGTCCGTCGGCTGCGGACCAGGTTCTCGGTCGCGGCTTTGCGCGGTGGCGAGGACCCCGAAGACGCAGAGGAGATTCAGCGCGAAATCCAATGCATCGGGGAGCTTATCCTCGCGTTAGGGGGAAAAGAAAGCTCGAGCCAAGAAAAGGTTTGGAGCTCCCCGTCCGATGTGCCAGTTGAAGCCGTGGGGCCGCGTTCCCCAGGGCTCCCACAGCCTGCGACTGCAAGTGGGTTGGGGGTAGGATTGGACCGTGGAGGTTTGCACACTGCTGAGGTTGCAGGTGGTCCTTCCGCGGCCCGTGTCCTGGGCACGACGGACGGCGATTCCCCTTTGCGCGCGAAGCTTGCTGCGCTAGAGATGGAGATAGAAGCCCTGAAGCGAGGTTCAGACGGCGGAGGTTCGCAGACCGGGTCCCAACACCCGGCGGGCGATCTCGCCGCCGCACTCGCCGCCCAAACTGAGGCGCTGAAAGAAGCGTTAGCGCAGAGGGGCGGGCAAAGCTCCATAACTACGGTCAAAACTGACCTCACGTGGCCGACGCTGACCGACGACAAGTCGGACGCGCGAGACGTTGTCCTGTTCTACGAGGAGTTCGAGGACGTCTGCGCGCTGGCCAACAACTGTCGCGGTATGAGTGCGCGCGAAAAGCTGTTAGCGCTACGCGGGCGCTGCCGCGGCTCGCGCATGAAGACGTACACGAACGCGTACCGCGCAGCGTGGAAATCGGGAGAGGTTCTCTCAGATCCACAGGCGGTGTATGACCGCATCAAGAACAAACACTTGATGTTCGGGGAATCGCGGGAGGAAAGAGAAGTCCGCGTGGATGGTGAGCACGCCTCTCTCGCTAAGGGTAAGCTCACAGGCCACCAATTCGAGCCTTTGTTTGAGGCCTCGATCGCGGACCTTGAGGCAGTAGGTCTCGGGAAGGCCCCTCGAGAGTTGTATCTCTCATACCTCCGCAAGATGCCCCCTTATCTCCAAAAGGAGATCCGGAACGACAAAAGGTTGTGGCCTGGCGACCCCAAGGATGGCGGGTTGCGAGGACCGCAGACTTGGGAGGAGAGCCACAAAGTCGTTCTGGAGTACGAGCAGAGAGAAGCAGCGCACAGGGCTGTTTCCCACTCTGTGTACACGGCCACCGGTTCGCAGAGCGCGGACCCGGCGGTCGCGCTGGCTGAGGCTCAGAAGGAGATTAAGAGTCTCAAGGCCGCTGCGAAGGCTGCTGCGAAAGGAGCAGCTGCCGCGGCCAAAGCTGGCGCGGACCAGACGTATGCTGCTACGTCGAAGGGAGCTGGCAAAGGAGCGGACAAGAAGATCTGCTTCCACTTTCGCGATCATGGGAATTGCCCGAAAGGGGATGCCTGCCCGTACAGCCACGACAAGGAGCTTCGCAGAAAAGCTCTCGCGGCCAAGAAGGGTGACCAAACCTTTGCCACTGCGAAAGGTAAAGGCAAAGGGAAGGGAGGTGGCAAAGCAAAAGCCAACGCAAAGCCTAAGGCTGCGGCCAAAGGCGCGGCAAAGCCACCAGGCACTGTTTGCCCCTTTTTCTCCAAGAATGGGTCGTGCAAGAAAGGAGCCAGCTGCGACATGGTCCACAACCTGACGACCTCAGGAGGGACGCCGGCCTTGCCTGCCAACTGGGCCCCGCCCTCCGGTGCTTCCATGTCTAACCCCTTCGCCGCGTTCAGTGTCCAGATAGGCAGCTCAGGCGTCCAGGCAGGCGTCCTAGGAGCCGCAGGACACGCTGCGGTGCAGCAGCACGCGCTTCCGTTAAGCAAGGGCGGGCGGGACAAGTTCGCCACCTTGGACGATCTACCGAAGGACTGGTGGAACCTGGCGGACAACGAGCCAGGAGGCTACCAGTACAGAACGGTGGTCCAGGTCCTCGACCGCAAAGTCGAGTGCATGCTTGACGGTTGCGCCGGCGCAAACCACGTGACTGAGGAACTCGTGGTAGGCATGATGAACCGGGCTGCAGAGCTTGGGATCGGCACTGAGGATCCTGGCTTTCCGGTCGTGAGACTTGAGAAGTGGGTCCACCCCGAATATGTGCATGGAATCGCATCGGGGGCCCCAGTTCCTTTGAAAGGGGCAGCAGTCTTGCGCGTCACGCTGCTGGAAGGCAAGACGGCGGACGATTGTCGCCCCAACACCGAGATTTTTGTGCGGTGTAAAATCGCAGCCAGAGGCACGTCCGATTGGCACGGACTTATCCTTGGCGGCAGAGCGCTGGACTGCGCCGGAAGGATGGGCTTGGGATTCAGGCCGGGTCCCGACTTTCATGTCCTCGACACGCTGGGAATCAGGATGCCCAGATGTGAGGATCACAGTAGGACTCGGAAGGACAGGGCCTATGCCTTTGAAGCGCGGTTGTCAAGCCTGGACGACGCGTCATGCATCGAGCCTGGGGGCGGAAGTCGTGAGCTTCTCCGCTATGACGGGGAAGAGCCGCTCGAGCTCTCGCCAGGTGATGGGGTGCTGGTGCCAGTCGTGCGGGAGTCAGGAGTCTCCGCAGAGGGATCCCTGTCCGAGGTTGTGCTTCCGGTTGAGTGTGGGGTTGAGGCTGTGCCAGGTCTCTGGCCCACAGGAGAGGGTAAAGGGTTTGTTTTGCTTGCAGCCCAAGAGTGTGATCACTCTCTCCAGCCAGGCGAGGTTGTTGCGGAAGTGCGTTCCGGCCTCGTCAGCACTGCGGCTTGTGGTTGTGGCGCGATTGAGACGGTGTTCGAGTCAGAGCCGTCTCCGCAGGCATGTGCGGATTGTGGGGTCGCCGTTGCTTCGGTTGACCATGACCCGTGCTTTGCTTGCGGGTCCGCGTCCAGGGCCGCGGCAAGAAGCTTCCAAGGTTGTTCCTCGTGTGCGCGGTCCTTTGGGCGGCTGCGTACCGGCGCCAGGATCGGTGTGCTATCGGTCCTTGCTGCGGTGACTGTTCTCGCTTCGGTGTGGGGCGGGAGCGGCCCGGTTGGGCGCCCTGTTGAGGAGCCTGGAGTGCTTACTTGCTTGGACCACCTTCCAAGCGTCGACAGCTGGTGGGAGGCGCCAGGTGGTTACGCGTCTGTGTGGGGTAGGCGCCCTGCGCAGAAGGACCTTGGGACCGTGGCGGTCGAGAAGGCGCCTTACGAAACGTGCTTGCTTCAGCGCGCAGGTGAGGCGTGGCGTCTTTGGGACACGAGGGATTTGCGTGTGGCGGAAAGCGTTGCGTGCAGCGATGAGGTTCCCGTCACCGAACGCCTCGCGGTCTTTAGGACGCGCAAGGGGCCACGCTGGGCTGGCTGGCGTGAGGGATCGGCCACGGCTGAAAGAGGCGCAAGTGATGCTGTGCGCCCAGCAGACGCGGTCGACACGGCGCGCTGCCCGAGCTATCATATCGTGGAGAGCTGGGACATCGATAAGATGATCGAGGAGCCTCCAACGGACTATTATTATGAGCAGCTCGCGGCAGATATGCGCGCCCGGCACCCTAAGGCGTGCCCGCACCTCCTCGACCACCTCGTTTCCTTAGAGGGTTTCCTAGATAAGTCAATCTTGTTTGGGTTCTCGTTTGGGATCAGTAAGGCCGAAGTTTGTGTCTCCAAAGGTAAGCTCCTAGGACACAACATTGGGCGGGACGGGAGTTCGCCTGACGAAGAGCGTTGTCAGGCGGTGATTGACTTTCCCCCGCTCTGGGAGAAGCTTCACATTCAGCAATTTTTGGGTTGCGCAAATTGGTTGCGCGGCTACCTGCCTGTTGAGTATGGGCACGCAGCCAAGATTTTAGGGCAGTGGCAGAAGCCAGGCGCCGTCTTTCCTGAAGGCGGGCTGGGCTCAGCCGCCACCGAGGGTTGCAAAGCCTTTAAAGCGATTAAGCGCATGATGCAGAACCGCATCAATTTGGCTACCTTCGATGAGGCCTCTGCTGCGGATGGGTCGTGTCCCCTTGAGCAGATCGCGGATGCGTCGGGCATCGCGGTAGGGGGCAGCGTCGTGCAGATGACGCGTGACTTGAGTCAGCTCAAAGTGCTTATGACGCACTCAAAGAGCTTGACCCCCGCGCAGCAAAACTGGCCGCCCTTGATACAGGAGGCGTTTGCCCAGCTCGAGGTAAAGCGGGCGACACGCCGCATGTTTGGCTCTATTCGGACTCTGTGTTGGACAGATCATGCCAACCTTACCCGAGCGCAAACGTCGGACATCGGAATGGATCCGAAACTCGTCCGGTGGGTTGCGGAAATCCTTATGGATGGGTCCGAAATAAGGAGCCTTAGCGGTCGCTCAGCGACGCTGGGTGACAGTTTTAGCCGCAATCCCAAAGATCGGGATGCGCTCCTTGCGGCGAGGACGAAAGATCTCGAGGGCCTTTCGGGCCAACTCCGAGGTTTCGACCTGGACCAGTACCTCGGAGAGGGTACTGAGGGTGACGGACCCGTGCCCTGGGCGGTCGGCAACGACGCCGTCCCAGAGCCTGCGGGCCGTGTCCAGGCCGCGGCTGTGCCGATGTGCGTCGTCGCAGCCCTTCCGGTGCGCGTCATGGTTGTCTTTGACTACGCGCGTTGGAAAGAGCAGGACGCAGAGCTGACTGAAATCAGGCGCGTTTTTCAAGCGAGCCTCCCTGGAGTTTCTGTGGCTGTCAGGGGTTGTTGGGGTCCGTTTGAGGATACCGACGGGCTTGCCTCGCATTTTGATTGCGGGGCCGGCAGGCTCGCAGGGACCAAGAAGATCAAGCGGATCAGGGTCGACTTGCTTACTTCGTGTGCCAAGGTTCTTAGGGAAGCTTCGGGGTTTCGTCCGCAGTTCCTCGTAGGACTAGGGCAAGGCGGGCTTGTCACAGCCGTCCTTAGGTGGCCTTTGGTTGTTGAGCTCACGCTCCAAGCAAGGAACCTGCAGCGCAAGGAAGCCAGGGCTGTAGGAGAGGCTTGGGCAGGCATCAAGGCTATCTGGGCGGTGCGGCCACGCCTTTGGCGCACGCAGCAAGGCCACTTGGAAGTGGCCGAGGCTTGTCCGGAACTCAAGAAGGATTTTCCGGAGCCTCCCCTGCGAGGTTTTGGGATCGTAGGGAAGCAGGCATTGGGGGCGGAGGTTCTGCGGTCCTTGAGGCTGGACGCGGTTCGTTCCATTGATGATGCCAGCATTAGAGGGATGCTGGACGAACCGTCACGACCCCTCTGGGACCATGAGGGTCTGTGCATCTGCGGCAAGCGGACCTACCTGTTTTCTCGCTACCCCGCCTGCATCGAGAAAGAGGCAGTCGATATCTCGGTAGAGATAGCCGAGCGGGAGGAGCCCGAACCTCCGCTTGAGGGCGACCTTGAGGCCCATGAGGTGGGCCTAGAGGTCAACTCCGTCCTTGCAACTTTGGATAGGACAGGAGGTTTGGTTAGGGTTAGGTCCTCAACCATCCAGCAATGGGCGGTAGGGTTTAGGACTACGCCCAAAGATGCTCCAGTTCCCACTGCATATGGCATGCTGAGTGGGAAGATATGGAAGAAGAGCCATTCCATGAAGCTCAGCCTCGGCTCCCAGCACAAGGATCTTTCCAAGTGGGGCGATGTGAAGCCTTACTGGACCACATGGGTGGTTAGAGAAGATGGTGCTGTGGTGGCGGGGCACAACTGCTCGCCCCTGAATGTGGTTCAGGGCGACATCGTCGTGCATTGGTCGTCAGTGGTGAACTGGCACGGCCACAGACATGTCGTGAATGAGCAGTGTGAAGTGCTCTGGAGGTCTAATGGTAAAGAGGTTGCCTTAGACCCCTCCTTCGGCAAGCTGATAGCCCTTGTGGGTAGGGTTACTCAGGTCATTGGCTGGCGGGCAACCGGAGAAGCTTCGGATCCCCGCAGTTCTACCCGGCAGGCGTCAAGGGTCCTTGCTCAATTCTCTTCGTCCAACGAGGGCGTAGAAGGGCATTGGACCGCGGGCGCTATCAGTCGCGGGAAGAATGCCAATGAGTGCAAGCTGAAGGGTAGAGTTTTGGCGTTTATGGGTGAAGAGCACAAGGGCCCTGCAGTGGTTCTAGAGCTCGTTAGCCATAGCCCCATCCTGTGCATTTGGGACCATTCCTCAACCAAGGTCAAGGTCGAGTTTAAGGGCGGTGTTCCGTCTTTGAGCCTGATCGCGGAGGAGGACGAAAATCGTCGTGAGCAGCTTGCGGTCGAGGCAAGGGACGCGGCGAACATTTCGGAGTTCCGAGTCACGGGATCCCTTCGTACGGCGTGGTACGAGGGTCAGCGGCGCGATCCCTCATTGGCGGGCTCGATTCGCAAGCCAGAGCCGCCAATGGAGATATCCGGAGACGGGTTGCTTGAGCGCGAGGTGACCCTCAGGACGGGTCAAACCGTCGTTGTCCCAGTGGTTCCCAACGGGGCTGCGGGCGCGAATGGGGTGACCTGGCGCCGCGCTTGCTACAATTCAGTCCACTGTGGAGTCCTTGGGGCCCATAGGTCTGCTGAGGTTACCGTCAAGCTGCTAGAGAGGGCAGTCTGGTGGCCCGACTTAGAGAAAGATGTGCGGACCTGGGTCGCCAAATGTCTCGCTTGCATTAAAGGCCGCTCTCGACCGACGAAGGTTGAAGCTCGTGCGGTCAAATGTGGCGCCGAGACATGCTGGCAGGAAGTCAGCGTGGACTGTGAAGGTCCGAACCGAGAGGACAGGGAGGGGCATAGGTACTCGCTTACGTACTTCGATTGCCTCAGTCATGCTGTCCTCCTCGAGCCGATGAGGTCTCTGACTCATGCTGAAGTCAGGAGGGCGTTCGTGCGCTGTGTGCTTCGCAGCAGGACGATCCCGAGCCTCATCAGGTCGGATAGAGGGCCAGAGTTCAAGAATGCGCTCATGGCAGAACTCAGCGCTATGCTTGGGACCGAGTGGCGGTTCAGCGCGCCCTTGAGGCCTTGTGAGTTGGGCGCAAACGAGCGAGTCCACCAAGAAGTTCAAAAGGTGCTGGGGGCGGTCGTCAGGCAAGTCGGCGCCTCCCTTTCCGAAGCTTGGTCGGATTGGCTCGTGGTGGCGGAGTACGTCATAGATAACACTCCGGGACCCCACGGGTATACCCCGAGGGACCTAGAGCGGAGCTGGTCGCTCGCTCTACCACTTGAAAAGGACGTCCTGCGAGACGCCTTGCAGTTCGAACCCATCTCTGATTGGGCTCGGAGCCAGTTTAAGCAGTTCTCGGAACTAGCTGCTGCGGTCCGAGAGCACTGGACGCGGTCTTCAGAAGCGCGGGCGAAACTTGCAAATCGCCATAGGCGCACTGTGGACCTTCAGCCAGGAGACCGAGTGGTCTGGAACGCTCCGAGGGCCCGTTCAGAGGGGGCGGGGCGTGTGCCTTGGAAACCGGGTCTGACCGGCCCCTGGCGCGTGTTGGAAGTCAAGGGCCACAGGCTCACCTTGGAGCCCGTGTCGATGGAGTCGGGGGGTACTTCTTCCGCCCGGCGCGGCCCGATGGAGGCGCACGCGGAAGACTGCATTCTTGTTCCTGCGGACGCAGATGGCGCGGAATCCCGCGAGCCGGTCGTCTTTGAGGACGATGGAACCGGCGGGGACGGCTCGTCTCGCCCCAGCTTAGGGCAACAGGTTCAAGGCGACGCCAAGCAAGTGGAGTTCACGCTGACCAGGCGCGGGAGGGACTTCGTCCTCCGCCTTGGCGACCGCATTGCCTATCGGGGTGTAGGTGGAGGCCCTAAGGTGTGCAGGTTAGGACGGGTTACGCAGGTAGATGCTGCCCGTGCGCAGGTCGGCGTGCACCGCTATCTCCCCGATGCCAGCGGGGTGCGCGTCAGATGGCAGCTTGCATACATCGCCGAGGACGGTGCGCTCACGCTTTCAGAGGGGACTCGTCCGGCCCACGAAGCGGTTACCGTCAGGGAGATCATTTCCAAGGTCGACCTGAACCGCGACGGCGTGCTTGCTGCAGCCTCGGCCAGGAAGTTGGACAAGGGAGCGTACTCGTTGCAGGACAGGACGCTCGAGAGAGCGTCTCGCGCCAGAACGGGTGTGCTCTCGATCCGAGAGGCCCTCGCGGACCTCTTGGTCGCGGAACCCCGCGTGTTGCAGCCTAGGGCTTCCCCAGAGTCGGGTGCTGTCGAGAGTTGGTTCCGGCAGTATTTCCTTGGAGGGGTTGCCGATGTCTTAGAGGTTGCTTGGGGTGACGCGGTCGTTTCCGACGCGGCTAGGAGGCACGGGTATAGGGTTGTTCCAGCTTTTGTGCAAGGCAAGCAGGCCTACGGGATCACCTGGAACCTGGCCGCAGAAGGGCACTTAGAGGCAATTAGCGGCGCTGTTTTGCGCGCAGAGCCGAAGGTGCTCGTGATTGGGCTTGAGGGCAAGAATGTGCCCCGAGCTTTCCTTCAGCTAGTCGTCCGGTGTGCGCAGGAACGCACGCGCGCGGGCGCCCACGTCGCGCTGCATTTGCAGGCACAAAAAGGCGAGTGGGAACCCTGGCGGCTAGAGGAGTGGGGCGCCTTGTTTGGGACGCTCGCAGAGCCACGCTGGCCTTGGGCTTTCGTGCGGGCTGACATATGCCAGTTCGCGCGGGCCAGTGGCCGCGACAACCTCGTTGAGAGCGGGGCCCTGTGGCTCGCCGATTTCAGCTTAGAATCGGTAGGTTTGAGGTGTAGTAGGCCGGATGCGTTAGGCGCAGTGCAGCACAAGCACGTTGGGCGCGCGCAAGCCGACTACAACCTCATAGGGGCGGCTTTCTGCGCATCACTCCAGGACCTTGGTCTGAGGGGCGCAGAAGAGCTGTGCACCGCTGCAGTTGAAAGCTTTCCAGCCACTGCGGGTGCGGATAGCGCCGCGGCTGCACCACAGCCCTCTCCAGTCATTCCCCTCCCGGACGTGCGCTCGGGCGAGGACCTCACGCCAGCAGAGCGTGCGGAGCTGGATAAGGAGGTGGATAAGTACGCCGCTGAGAAGGAAGCGTTTTGGCGAACCAAGGCGGACGCCAAGGACTGGGATTCCGTCCGGGCTGACCTTGAGGTCTATGCTCTTGCGGGCGAGAAGGTCGCGGAGGATCCTAGGCGCACCGAGGCCTATAGAGACCTCGTATGGTCGGGTTTGAAGATCGAGCCTGGACCAACCAGACCAGGGCTGACCGATGCTGACATCGCAGCCGTCAGGGAGGTCATACGGCGAAAGGCCGCTGGGTTCTGGGTGGAGGACACCACCAGGACCACGGTCAGGAAGTTCGCCCATGACTGCATCCCCACCGGGCCGCCGGTCTCGTCCCAGCCTCACAGTCTGAGGGGCGAGTCCGCGCAATGGGTCGACGACAAGCTTGAAGAAGAATGCAAGCGGGGTCAGTTGATCCGCGGCAGCTCGGCTTGGGGATCTGCGCCGTTTCCGACCAAGGAAATGCCCAGCTACAAGCGGCATAGGAAGCGACGCTTGGTGGTTGACTACCGCCGTGTGAATGCCCGAATTAAGCGCTCCACGTACTATTGTCGGCGGGGTAGCGATGTGCTCGCCGCCGCAGTAGGTTCGGTTTGGTATACCTTCGTGGATGCGGTTAGTGGGTTTAATCAATTAGGAACACCAAGCGTGCTCGCGAGGTGTTGGCCATTGTGGCAAGATCAGGGAAATATCTCCCTGTCGGCCTCACCTTTGGCCCGATTAACGGCCCAGATGATTTCAACTTTGTGGTTGATAGGGCCTATGCCCCCGGCAGAGGTAGGCGCCTTAAGTATACTAAGGAGTGGATAGCCTACGTGGATGATCTTACTGTTAGGACGGGTAGGGTCATTGATGGGCAGTTTTTCACTGATGCCCAAGCCGAGGGGGCGGTGCGCGAAGCGTGCGCCAAAGGGGCAGTCGCAGCTCCGCAGAGCGCGTCGTCTGCTCTTGAAGCCTTAGGCGTTCGCGGTGCGCACAACACCAAGCGCGCGAACCATGACGCGGCGCGCTCAGACCAGAATCACCCCACGCGCGTTCTGATGCTCAGGATGTTGGGGCTGTTTGGGTGTTTCTGTGTTCAGGGCGGGTGCTTTTGGGGCGGGCCGTTTCCCAGGTCGCCGGTCTGCGGGCAGAAGGATTTTTCGTCGTTCGTTGCGTGCAGCTTCGTTCCTCTGTCTCGCAGCCAGTGTTTTGCAAGCAGGCCTAGAGGTTCGGTCCAAGGTCGAAGCAGAAGCCTTAGAAGCCTTAGAGCCCAGACCTTAAGGAAACTCCCCAAACCCCCGCCGCAGCGGTTCAAGTGTGTTGTAGAACCTAGGGTAGGTAGTCCCTCCCCGCGTTCGTGCCTGTGCACTGCGCCCCGCTGCGGGTCGCGACCAGACCGCGCGGGAGCGACCGATCGGTCGCCCGGACCTTCGTGGTCAACCACAAGGCCCCGCTGCGGGCCGTGCCCTGGCCGCGCGGGAGCGGCTGCCTACCACTACTGCACACCGGCCCCTTGCAGCGGGCCGTGTCCTGGCCGCTCAAGGGCGCGTCAGGTTTTCCTCGCCCAGCGGAGGTCCAGCAAAGCCGCGGGCCTCAGTGCCGCGATGGGTGGAGGAGGGTCGAAGGGCAGGGGCAAGAGCAAGAGTCCAGGCCCTAAGGGCCGAAAGGGCCCGCCCTCGATTGACGACGTGCAGCGTATGCTAGTCCGATGCATGCGGCACGGCGAAGCTGGTTGTAGAGGCCGGTTCGCTCCGGGCGGCCTCTACCCGGTTGATGAGTTGATCGAACAACTCGGCATCACCATCAACCAGTACAACCAGGCGGTCGCGCGCGACGCCAACCAGCGGAAACCGAGGTTGGATGCCTCGCACGCTGGTTTCCTGCGTGCCTTTCAAGGCCACTCGGCCGATTGCGGGCATCCGATGGGGTTCATGATGGAGGGCCTAAGTGAGACCGCCATCAACGATCTTATATATCGGTATGGCCCGGCCATGTGGCACGGCATGTCGTGCCAAGCCTGATCCAGAATGGCTTGATCCCCGGCGGCGGGCCGGGAGGCCGCCTCGGGGTGCACTACGTCCTAGGACACTGCCCCACGCAGTGGGAGGACGGGAGACGCGGGTTCCGCCGCGGATCGACTTGCATAGTCGAGGTCCGGTTGGCGGTCCTGCGGGACGCCGGAGTACCCATCTATGCGGGAGCAGATGGGGTGGCTCTCACTGGCCAGATTAGAGCCACCGGCATCTCCCGCATCTGGGCGCTCCCCAAAGGCTCACCTGTTTACTCAGTCTTGATAGCTGAGTTAGAAGTGGATCGGTTGATCCAGCATGTCGACCTAAGGAGTTTAGGCGACACCATTGCGGGCCCCCACCCGCCGTTGGGGCGAGGACCGAAATTGGGCACGGCCAAGCGTCCCAAGCTGCTGCGGCCAGCAGTGGCCGAGCTCCTCGACGGTTGTGCTGGCCCCTGCGGGCCGTGTCATGGCCGCGTGGGCCGCCCAACCTGTTACCCCTCCTAAGGCCGCGCCTAAGGCCAAAGGGCGCGCTTCAGGGACTCCTAACACTTCGATCGTTCCAGCGAAGCCCAAGGTGTACCCTAGGCGCAACGTCCCTGGCCCCAATGTCCTCGAGGCCGAAGACTCGCTCGAGGAAGAGGCAGCCCAAGAAGCTGAAGGTGTCGAGGAAGATAGTTCCAGCTCGGATCTTCCCGACACGCGGGCGCCCCAAGCCGCGGTCAAGGCGAAGGAGGACGAAGAGCCCGCTGGTGGGGCCCAGGCCGAGGGCACAGAGGAAGGAGTCCTCGAGCTCGGCCAATCGGTGGTCAGCAGCGCGAAGGAGTACCTCGCGCGGTCCGAAGCTCTTCTGAGAGCGCAGAAACTCCAGTCGAAAATACTGGAGGTGGCGGGAACCGCGATGGTGAAGCTAGAGAAGATCACCAAGCGTGAAGAATCCCTCAAAACTCTGCGCCGTGAGGGAGAGAATCGGGCGGCCGGGGAAGGCGCCGACGGGGAAGAGGTGTCTGACGATGGTCAGGATGCCCCCGGGGGTGCGGGATCGAGCAGTTCCGCCAGGCCTTCAAGAGGCGGGACCGTCCGGTCCGCCCCGGCCCCAGAGGTGCCTCGCCCCAATGCTGACGGCCACTATGGATGCTCAGCTCCTGGATGCGGGCTGGCCTTTGAGTCGCTGGTGCAATACCACTTGCATCAGGCGGCCTGCCATGGCGCCTCTCTTCCGCCCAACCTGGGGATCAGCCCCTCCGCACCTCTTGATCCTTTTCGTCAAGACTGGCGGGGACGGTTGTTCCGCCGAGGAAAGGACGGTGGGTATGGGGAGGCGCCCATGCTCCGAGTGATTCGGTACCACAAAGCCAACGGGTACGATCACTCGAAGGTCCCGCTCCTGAAGAGAGGGGACCGAATCCAGCTTGAGGACGGATCGCACTACATTTATGGTGGTAGTCATCCACCGGGGTGGCTTCGCGATGATCCCGAGCTGGATCCCGCTCCAGAGAGTAGCGGTGGAGGGTCCACGCCCAAGAGCGAGCCCACGGAGGAGGCCGAGCATGGACCTCCGCGGGAGGCCGCTCCGCGCGGGCGGGCCCTCGGGCCGCCGACGAGCGACGTTCAGCAACGCCTGGCAGAGCGTCGTCGTTCCAAGCGGGATTACTCGCCAGACCTGGTGACGCCTCTTGACGATCTCCATGCCCAGGAGATCGATTCCTTCTTCGCGGGCGACCCAGCCGCGGATAGCCTTGACGTCATTTTGATGCGCGCCGAGGTTCGCACTGAGTCCCACCTCAACGTTGGCCGGGAGCAAGAAGAGCCCCTGGTCAAGGTCAAGGAGGAACAGGAGGAGGAAGCTGAGGTTGTCAAGGACGAGGAGGTCTCGGTTGAGATGGAGGCAGGCGCCGCGGATGAGGCGGACGATGTCGCCCTCCCAGCCAACCGGGCCTACGTCGAAGGCCGCTTTTACCCCTACGGCAGCTGGCGGTGCTTCTTCTGCGAAGCCATCAACCCGGTTACCGAGGACCAGTGCCTCACCACGCACGCGGGCGGCCCGAAAGCGGGCGCCCAGTGCGACGGCCGATGGATCAACGGGATCGACATCGGGTGGTGGGAGGTAGACCCTCAAACCGCGCCCGAGCAATGGAGGCGGAGGTTTTCTGCCGAAGCGCTTGAAGACCAACAAGCGGGCGGATGCCGCGAGGCTTCTCAGCGATGAGGAACTCGCTGAAGCCCTCCAGGCGGCCGAGGAGGCGCAGGCGGCCGAGCGCGCCAAGAAGCGAGAGCGGCGCCAGGCGGAGAAGGCGGAGCGCGATGATCACATCAACGAAGCGCTCCGCATTGCAGGGTGGCAGTGCCCTAACTGCTATGAATGGAATCTTTCATTCAGGCAGCTGTGCTTTCGCTGCAGCACCCCTCTCCGTTTGGCAGAGGTCGTCTCTCGCGGGATCCCTGATCGGCGTGGCGAAGAGAGGGACTCTGGCTCCGAAAGCAGCCAGGACGAGCTGGAGCACGAGATCCTTCTGGCCAATCTTGCGATGGACCAAGAAACCATCCAACCTCTTCTTAGAAACAAACACAAGAAGAGGGGCGGTAAGCGACGTCGCGAAGAAGCGACGTACGGCAAGGGCCGCGACACTTGGAGTGCTTGGGCAGATGCCCGTGGCAAGGGCCAGGGCAAGCCGAAGGGCAGAGGCAAGTCCGATGCCAAGGGCAAGCCCAAGGGGAGGGGCAGGTACGCCTGGGGCGCTTACGCCGCGGGCATAGTTGCCGCGCTCCAACCCCGCCCAAGCACAAGCTGGGTCCCAGCCTTCCCGTGCGGGTCGGCCCGGCCGCCGCCAAGTGTTCCGCTTCCGCCACGGACCCCCTTTTTCCTGGGTCGCGGGCTCCTCAATCGGTTGATGCACGCCCTCAACGGGAACATCAACGGCTGGTGGGGCCTGGCGGCTGCAGCGTCGGCGCCGATTGCCTTGCAGTTGCACCGCGGGGCTGTGCATGTTGTCGAGGCCTCCATGCACGCGGTTGCAACAATTTCGGCCGACGTTGTCGAGGAAATCGGTCATGGGGCCAGGCGGACCGTGTGGGTCGCCGGAACAGCCATCACTCTCGTGGTAGTGATCTTGTGCGGTGCTGTTCTGTGGTACGTGAGTCGTGCCGTGGCCAATCGCGTTGCGCATTTGCGACATGGCAACACCGCGGCC
>CAJNDS010002709.1:125151-201525 GCA_905221605.1 Symbiodinium natans | reverse complement strand
CAAACCTTTGCCACTGCGAAAGGTAAAGGCAAAGGGAAGGGAGGTGGCAAAGCAAAAGCCAACGCAAAGCCTAAGGCTGCGGCCAAAGGCGCGGCAAAGCCACCAGGCACTGTTTGCCCCTTTTTCTCCAAGAATGGGCCGTGCAAGAAAGGAGCCAGCTGCGACATGGTCCACAACCTGACGACCTCAGGAGGGACGCCGGCCTTGCCTGCCAACTGGGCCCCGCCCTCCGGTGCTTCCATGTCTAACCCCTTCGCCGCGTTCAGTGTCCAGATAGGCAGCTCAGGCGTCCAGGCAGGCGTCCTAGGAGCCGCAGGACACGCCGCGGTGCAGCAGCACGCGCTTCCGTTAAGCAAGGGCGGGACGATCTACCGAAGGACTGGTGGAACCTGGCGGACAACGAGCCAGGAGGCTACCAGTACAGAACGGTGGTCCAGGTCCTCGACCGCAAAGTCGAGTGCATGCTTGACGGTTGCGCCGGCGCAAACCACGTGACTGAGGAACTCGTGGTAGGCATGATGAACCGGGCTGCAGAGCTTGGGATCGGCACTGAGGATCCTGGCTTTCCGGTCGTGAGACTTGAGAAGTGGGTCCACCCCGAATATGTGCATGGAATCGCATCGGGGGCCCCAGTTCCTTTGAAAGTGGCAGCAGTCTTGCGCGTCACGCTGCTGGAAGGCAAGACGGCGGACGATTGTCGCCCCAACACCGAGATTTTTGTGCGGTGTAAAATCGCAGCCAGAGGCACGTCCGATTGGCACGGACTTATCCTTGGCGGCAGAGCGCTGGACTGCGCCGGAAGGATGGGCTTGGGATTCAGGCCGGGTCCCGACTTTCATGTCCTCGACACGCTGGGAATCAGGATGCCCAGATGTGAGGATCACAGTAGGACTCGGAAGGACAGGGCCTATGCCTTTGAAGCGCGGTTGTCAAGCCTGGACGACGCGTCATGCATCGAGCCTGGGGGCGGAAGTCGTGAGCTTCTCCGCTATGACGGGGAAGAGCCGCTCGAGCTCTCGCCAGGTGATGGGGTGCTGGTGCCAGTCGTGCGGGAGGCAGGAGTCTCCGCAGAGGGATCCCTGTCCGAGGTTGTGCTTCCGGTTGTGGGGTTGAGGCTGTGCCAGGTCTCTGGCCCACAGGAGAGGGTAAAGGGTTTGTTTTGCTTGCAGCCCAAGAGTGTGATCACTCTCTCCAGCCGGGCGAGGTTGTTGCGGAAGTGCGTTCCGGCCTCGTCAGCACTGCGGCTTGTGGTTGTGGCGCGATTGAGACGGTGTTCGAGTCAGAGCCGTCTCCGCAGGCATGTGCGGATTGTGGGGTCGCCGTTGCTTCGGTTGACCATGACCCGTGCTTTGCTTGCGGGTCCGCGTCCAGGGCCGCGGCAAGCTTCCAAGGTTGTTCCTCGTGTGCGCGGTCCTTTGGGCGGCTGCGTACCGGCGCCAGGATCGGTGTGCTATCGGTCCTTGCTGCGGTGACTGTTCTCGCTTCGGTGTGGGGCGGGAGCGGCCCAGTTGGGCGCCCTGTTGAGGAGCCTGGAGTGCTTTCTTGCTTGGACCACCTTCCAAGCGTCGACAGCTGGTGGGAGGCGCCAGGTGGTTACGCGTCTGTGTGGGGTAGGCGCCCTGCGCAGCAAGACCTTGGGACCCTGGCGGTCGAGAAGGCGCCTTACGAAACGTGCTTGCTTCAGCGCGCAGGTGAGGCGTGGCGTCTTTGGGACACGAGGGATTTGCGTGTGGCGGAAAGCGTTGCGTGCAGCGATGAGGTTCCCGTCACCGAACGCCTCGCGGTCTTTAGGACGCGCAAGGGGCCACGCTGGGCTGGCTGGCGTGAGGGATCGGCCACGGCTGAAAGAGGCGCAAGTGATGCTGTGCGCCCAGCAGACGCGGTCGACACGGCGCGCTGCCCGAGCTATCATATCGTGGAGAGCTGGGACATCGATAAGATGATCGAGGAGCCTCCAACGGACTATTATTATGAGCAGCTCGCGGCAGATATGCGCGCCCGGCACCCTAAGGCGTGCCCGCACCTCCTCGCCCACCTCGTTTCCTTAGAGGGTTTCCTAGATAAGTCAATCTTGTTTGGGTTCTCGTTTGGGATCAGTAAGGCCGAAGTTTGTGTCTCCAAAGGTAAGCTCCTAGGACACAACATTGGGCGGGACGGGAGTTCGCCTGACGAAGAGCGTTGTCAGGCGGTGATTGACTTTCCCCCGCTCTGGGAGAAGCTTCACATTCAGCAATTTTTGGGTTGCGCAAATTGGTTGCGCGGCTACCTGCCTGTTGAGTATGGGCACGCAGCCAAGATTTTAGGGCAGTGGCAGAAGCCAGGCGCCGTCTTTCCTGAAGGCGGGCTGGGCTCAGCCGCCACCGAGGGTTGCAAAGCCTTTAAAGCGATTAAGCGCATGATGCAGAACCGCATCAATTTGGCTACCTTCGATGAGGCCTCTGCTGCGGATGGGTCGTGTCCCCTTGAGCAGATCGCGGATGCGTCGGGCATCGCGGTAGGGGGCAGCGTCGTGCAGATGACGCGTGACTTGAGTCAGCTCAAAGTGCTTATGACGCACTCAAAGAGCTTGACCCCCGCGCAGCAGAACTGGCCGCCCTTGATACAGGAGGCGTTTGCCCAGCTCGAGGTAAAGCGGGCGACACGCCGCATGTTTGGCTCTATTCGGACTCTGTGTTGGACAGATCATGCCAACCTTACCCGAGCGCAAACGTCGGACATCGGAATGGATCCGAAACTCGTCCGGTGGGTTGCGGAAATCCTTATGGATGGGTCCGAAATAAGGAGCCTTAGCGGTCGCTCAGCGACGCTGGGTGACAGTTTTAGCCGCAATCCCAAAGATCGGGATGCGCTCCTTGCGGCGAGGACGAAAGATCTCGAGGGCCTTTCGGGCCAACTCCGAGGTTTCGACCTGGACCAGTACCTCGGAGAGGGTACTGAGGGTGACGGACCCGTGCCCTGGGCGGTCGGCAACGACGCCGTCCCAGAGCCTGCGGGCCGTGTCCAGGCCGCGGCTGTGCCGATGTGCGTCGTCGCAGCCCTTCCGGTGCGCGTCATGGTTGTCTTTGACTACGCGCGTTGGAAAGAGCAGGACGCAGAGCTGACTGAGATCAGGCGCGTCTTCCAAGCGAGCCTCCCTGGAGTTTCTGTGGCTGTCAGGGGTTGTTGGGGTCCGTTTGAGGATACCGACGGGCTTGCCTCGCATTTTGATTGCGGGGCCGGCAGGCTCGCAGGGACCAAGAAGATCAAGCGGATCAGGGTCGACTTGCTTACTTCGTGTGCCAAGGTTCTTAGGGAAGCTTCGGGGTTTCGTCCGCAGTTCCTCGTAGGACTAGGGCAAGGCGGGCTTGTCACAGCCGTCCTTAGGTGGCCTTTGGTTGTTGAGCTCACGCTCCAAGCAAGGAACCTGCAGCGCAAGGAAGCCAGGGCTGTAGGAGAGGCTTGGGCAGGCATCAAGGCTATCTGGGCGGTGCGGCCACGCCTTTGGCGCACGCAGCAAGGCCACTTGGAAGTGGCCGAGGCTTGTCCGGAACTCAAGAAGGATTTTCCGGAGCCTCCCCTGCGAGGTTTTGGGATCGTAGGGAAGCAGGCATTGGGGGCGGAGGTTCTGCGGTCCTTGAGGCTGGACGCGGTTCGTTCCATTGATGATGCCAGCATTAGAGGGATGCTGGACGAACCGTCACGACCCCTCTGGGACCATGAGGGTCTGTGCATCTGCGGCAAGCGGACCTACCTGTTTTCTCGCTGCCCCGCCTGCATCGAGAAAGAGGCAGTCGATATCTCGGTAGAGATAGCCGAGCGGGAGGAGCCCGAACCTCCGCTTGAGGGCGACCTTGAGGCCCATGAGGTGGGCCTAGAGGTCAACTCCGTCCTTGCAACTTTGGATAGGACAGGAGGTTTGGTTAGGGTTAGGTCCTCAACCATCCAGCAATGGGCGGTAGGGTTTAGGACTACGCCCAAAGATGCTCCAGTTCCCACTGCATATGGCATGCTGAGTGGGAAGATATGGAAGAAGAGCCATTCCATGAAGCTCAGCCTCGGCTCCCAGCACAAGGATCTTTCCAAGTGGGGCGATGTGAAGCCTTACTGGACCACATGGGTGGTTAGAGAAGATGGTGCTGTGGTGGCGGGGCACAACTGCTCGCCCCTGAATGTGGTTCAGGGCGACATCGTCGTGCATTGGTCGTCAGTGGTGAACTGGCACGGCCACAGACATGTCGTGAATGAGCAGTGTGAAGTGCTCTGGAGGTCTAATGGTAAAGAGGTTGCCTTAGACCCCTCCTTCGGCAAGCTGATAGCCCTTGTGGGTAGGGTTACTCAGGTCATTGGCTGGCGGGCAACCGGAGAAGCAGCTTCGGATCCCCGCAGGTCTACCCTGCAGGCGTCAAGGGTCCTTGCTCAATTCTCTTCGTCCAACGAGGGCGTAGAAGGGCATTGGACCGCGGGCGCTATCAGTCGCGGGAAGAATGCCAATGAGTGCAAGCTGAAGGGTAGAGTTTTGGCGTTTATGGGTGAAGAGCACAAGGGCCCTGCAGTGGTTCTAGAGCTCGTTAGCCATAGCCCCATCCTGTGCATTTGGGACCATTCCTCAACCAAGGTCAAGGTCGAGTTTAAGGGCGGTGTTCCGTCTTTGAGCCTGATCGCGGAGGAGGACGAAAATCGTCGTGAGCAGCTTGCGGTCGAGGCAAGGGACGCGGCGAACATTTCGGAGTTCCGAGTCACGGGATCCCTTCGTACGGCGTGGTACGAGGGTCAGCGGCGCGATCCCTCATTGGCGGGCTCGATTCGCAAGCCAGAGCCGCCAATGGAGATATCCGGAGACGGGTTGCTTGAGCGCGAGGTGACCCTCAGGACGGGTCAAACCGTCGTTGTCCCAGTGGTTCCCAACGGGGCTGCGGGCGCGAATGGGGTGACCTGGCGCCGCGCTTGCTACAATTCAGTCCACTGTGGAGTCCTTGGGGCCCATAGGTCTGCTGAGGTTACCGTCAAGCTGCTAGAGAGGGCAGTCTGGTGGCCCGACTTAGAGAAAGATGTGCGGACCTGGGTCGCCAAATGTCTCGCTTGCATTAAAGGCCGCTCTCGACCGACGAAGGTTGAAGCTCGTGCGGTCAAATGTGGCGCCGAGACATGCTGGCAGGAAGTCAGCGTGGACTGTGAAGGTCCGAACCGAGAGGACAGGGAGGGGCATAGGTACTCGCTTACGTACTTCGATTGCCTCAGTCATGCTGTCCTCCTCGAGCCGATGAGGTCTCTGACTCATGCTGAAGTCAGGAGGGCGTTCGTGCGCTGTGTGCTTCGCAGCAGGACGATCCCGAGCCTCATCAGGTCGGATAGAGGGCCAGAGTTCAAGAATGCGCTCATGGCAGAACTCAGCGCTATGCTTGGGACCGAGTGGCGGTTCAGCGCGCCCTTGAGGCCTTGTGAGTTGGGCGCAAACGAGCGAGTCCACCAAGAAGTTCAAAAGGTGCTGGGGGCGGTCGTCAGGCAAGTCGGCGCCTCCCTTTCCGAAGCTTGGTCGGATTGGCTCGTGGTGGCGGAGTACGTCATAGATAACACTCCGGGACCCCACGGGTATACCCCGAGGGACCTAGAGCGGAGCTGGTCGCTCGCTCTACCACTTGAAAAGGACGTCCTGCGAGACGCCTTGCAGTTCGAACCCATCTCTGATTGGGCTCGGAGCCAGTTTAAGCAGTTCTCGGAACTAGCTGCTGCGGTCCGAGAGCACTGGACGCGGTCTTCAGAAGCGCGGGCGAAACTTGCAAATCGCCATAGGCGCACTGTGGACCTTAAGCCAGGAGACCGAGTGGTCTGGAACGCTCCGAGGGCCCGTTCAGAGGGGGCGGGGCGTGTGCCTTGGAAACCGGGTCTGACCGGCCCCTGGCGCGTGTTGGAAGTCAAGGGCCACAGGCTCACCTTGGAGCCCGTGTCGATGGAGTCGGGGGGTACTTCTTCCGCCCGGCGCGGCCCGATGGAGGCGCACGCAGAAGACTGCATTCTTGTTCCTGCGGATGCAGATGGCGCGGAATCCCGCGAGCCGGTCGTCTTTGAGGACGATGGAACCGGCGGGGACGGCTCGTCTCGCCCCAGCTTAGGGCAACAGGTTCAAGGCGACGCCAAGCAAGTGGAGTTCACGCTGACCAGGCGCGGGAGGGACTTCGTCCTCCGCCTTGGCGACCGCATTGCCTATCGGGGTGTAGGTGGAGGCCCTAAGGTGTGCAGG
Organism: Symbiodinium natans; assembly: GCA_905221605.1. Classification (NCBI taxonomy): domain Eukaryota; class Dinophyceae; order Suessiales; family Symbiodiniaceae; genus Symbiodinium; species Symbiodinium natans. The sequence continues at coordinate 195,308 of CAJNDS010002709.1, read as the reverse complement.
TTAGGACGGGTTACGCAGGTAGATGCTGCCCGTGCGCAGGTCGGCGTGCACCGCTATCTCCCCGATGCCAGCGGGGTGCGCGTCAGATGGCAGCTTGCATACATCGCCGAGGACGGTGCGCTCACGCTTTCAGAGGGGACTCGTCCGGCCCACGAAGCGGTTACCGTCAGGGAGATCATTTCCAAGGTCGACCTGAACCGCGACAGCGTGCTTGCTGCAGCCTCGGCCAGGAAGTTGGACAAGGGAGCGTACTCGTTGCAGGACAGGACGCTCGAGAGAGCGTCTCGCGCCAGAACGGGTGTGCTCTCGATCCGAGAGGCCCTCGCGGACCTCTTGGTCGCGGAACCCCGCGTGTTGCAGCCTAGGGCTTCCCCAGAGTCGGGTGCTGTCGAGAGTTGGTTCCGGCAGTATTTCCTTGGAGGGGTTGCCGATGTCTTAGAGGTTGCTTGGGGTGACGCGGTCGTTTCCGACGCGGCTAGGAGGCACGGGTATAGGGTTGTTCCAGCTTTTGTGCAAGGCAAGCAGGCCTACGGGATCACCTGGAACCTGGCCGCAGAAGGGCACTTAGAGGCAATTAGCGGCGCTGTTTTGCGCGCAGAGCCGAAGGTGCTCGTGATTGGGCTTGAGGGCAAGAATGTGCCCCGAGCTTTCCTTCAGCTAGTCGTCCGGTGTGCGCAGGAACGCACGCGCGCGGGCGCCCACGTCGCGCTGCATTTGCAGGCACAAAAAGGCGAGTGGGAACCCTGGCGGCTAGAGGAGTGGGGCGCCTTGTTTGGGACGCTCGCAGAGCCACGCTGGCCTTGGGCTTTCGTGCGGGCTGACATATGCCAGTTCGCGCGGGCCAGTGGCCGCGACAACCTCGTTGAGAGCGGGGCCCTGTGGCTCGCCGATTTCAGCTTAGAATCGGTAGGTTTGAGGTGTAGTAGGCCGGATGCGTTAGGCGCAGTGCAGCACAAGCACGTTGGGCGCGCGCAAGCCGACTACAACCTCATAGGGGCGGCTTTCTGCGCATCACTCCAGGACCTTGGTCTGAGGGGCGCAGAAGAGCTGTGCACCGCTGCAGTTGAAAGCTTTCCAGCCACTGCGGGTGCGGATAGCGCCGCGGCTGCACCACAGCCCTCTCCAGTCATTCCCCTCCCGGACGTGCGCTCGGGCGAGGACCTCACGCCAGCAGAGCGTGCGGAGCTGGATAAGGAGGTGGATAAGTACGCCGCTGAGAAGGAAGCGTTTTGGCGAACCAAGGCGGACGCCAAGGACTGGGATTCCGTCCGGGCTGACCTTGAGGTCTATGCTCTTGCGGGCGAGAAGGTCGCGGAGGATCCTAGGCGCACCGAGGCCTATAGAGACCTCGTATGGTCGGGTTTGAAGATCGAGCCTGGACCAACCAGACCAGGGCTGACCGATGCTGACATCGCAGCCGTCAGGGAGGTCATACGGCGAAAGGCCGCTGGGTTCTGGGTGGAGGACACCACCAGGACCACGGTCAGGAAGTTCGCCCATGACTGCATCCCCACCGGGCCGCCGGTCTCGTCCCAGCCTCACAGTCTGAGGGGCGAGTCCGCGCAATGGGTCGACGACAAGCTTGAAGAAGAATGCAAGCGGGGTCAGTTGATCCGCGGCAGCTCGGCTTGGGGATCTGCGCCGTTTCCGACCAAGGAAATGCCCAGCTACAAGCGGCATAGGAAGCGACGCTTGGTGGTTGACTACCGCCGTGTGAATGCCCGAATTAAGCGCTCCACGTACTATTGTCGGCGGGGTAGCGATGTGCTCGCCGCCGCAGTAGGTTCGGTTTGGTATACCTTCGTGGATGCGGTTAGTGGGTTTAATCAAATTAGGAACACCAAGCGTGCTCGCGAGGTGTTGGCCATTGTGGCAAGATCAGGGAAATATCTCCCTGTCGGCCTCACCTTTGGCCCGATTAACGGCCCAGATGATTTCAACTTTGTGGTTGATAGGGCCTATGCCCCCGGCAGAGGTAGGCGCCTTAAGTATACTAAGGAGTGGATAGCCTACGTGGATGATCTTACTGTTAGGACGGGTAGGGTCATTGATGGGCAGTTTTTCACTGATGCCCAAGCCGAGGGGGCGGTGCGCGAAGCGTGCGCCAAAGGGGCAGTCGCAGCTCCGCAGAGCGCGTCGTCTGCTCTTGAAGCCTTAGGCGTTCGCGGTGCGCACAACACCAAGCGCGCGAACCATGACGCGGCGCGCTCAGACCAGAATCACCCCACGCGCGTTCTGATGCTCAGGATGTTGGGGCTGTTCGGGTATTTCTGTGTTCAGGGCGGGTGTTTTTGGGGCGGGCCGTTTCCCAGGTCGCCGGTCTGCGGGCAGAAGGATTTTTCGTCGTTCGTCGCGTGCAGCTTCGTTCCTCTGTCTCGCAGCCAGTGTTTTGCAAGCAGGCCTAGAGGTTCGGTCCAAGGTCGAAGCAGAAGCCTTAGAAGCCTTAGAGCCCAGACCTTAAGGAAACTCCCCAAACCCCGCCGCAGCGGTTCAAGTGTGTTGTAGAACCTAGGGTAGGTAGTCCCTCCCCGCGTTCGTGCCTGTGCACTGCGCCCCGCTGCGGGTCGCGACCAGACCGCGCGGGAGCGACCGATCGGTCGCCCGGACCTTCGTGGTCAACCACAAGGCCCCGCTGCGGGCCGTGCCCTGGCCGCGCGGGAGCGGCTGCCTACCACTACTGCACACCGGCCCCTTGCAGCGGGCCGTGTCCTGGCCGCTCAAGGGCGCGTCAGGTTTTCCTCGCCCATCGGAGGTCCAGCAAAGCCGCGGGCCTCAGTGCCGCGATGGGTGGAGGAGGGTCGAAGGGCAGGGGCAAGAGCAAGAGTCCAGGCCCTAAGGGCCGAAAGGGCCCGCCCACGATCGACGACGTGCAGCGTTTGCTAGTCCGATGCATGCGGCACGGCGAAGCTGGTTGTAGAGGCCGGTTCGCTCCGGGCGGCCTCTACCCGGTTGATGAGTTGATCGAACAACTCGGCATCACCATCAACCAGTACAACCAGGCGGTCGCGCACGACGCCAACCAGCGGAAACCGAGGTTGGATACCTCGTACGCTGGCTACTTGCGTGCCTTCCAAGGCCACTCGGCCGATTGCGGCCATCCTATGGGATTCATGATGGAGGGCCTAAGTGAGACCGCCATCAACGATCTTATATATCGGCATGGCCCGGCCATGTGGCACGGCACGGACTTGCATGTCGTGCCGAGCCTGATCGAGAATGGCTTGGTCCCCGGCGGCGGGCCGGGAGGCCGCCTCGGGGTGCACTACGTCCTAGGGCACTGCCCCACGCAGTGGGAGGACGGGAGACGCGGGTTCCGCCGCGGATCGACTTGCATAGTCGAGGTCCGGTTGGCGGTCCTGCGGGACGCCGGAGTGCCTATCTATGCGGGAGCAGATGGGGTGGCTCTCACTGGCCAGATTAGAGCCACCGGCATCTCCCGCATCTGGGCACTCCCCAAAGGCTCAGCTGTTTACTCCATCTTAATAGCTGAGTTAGAAGTGGATCGGTTGATCCAGCATGTCGACCTAAGGAGTTTAGGCGACATCAGTGCGGGCCCCCACCCGCCGTTGGGGCGAGGACCGAAACTGGGCACGGTCCAAGCGTCCCAAGCTGCTGCGGCCAGCAGTGGCGCGGCGAGCTCCTCGACGGTTGTGCTGGCCCCTGCGGGCCGTGTCATGGCCGCGGGGGCCGCCCGACCTGTTACCCCTCCTAAGGCCGCGCCTAAGGCCAAAGGGCGTGCTTCAGGGGCTCCTAAGACTTCGATCTTTCCAGCGAAGCCCAAGGAGTATCCTAGGCGCAACGTCCCTGGCCCCAATGCCCTCGAGGCCGAAGACTCGCTCGAGGAAGAGGCAGCCCAAGAAGCTGAAGGTGTCGAGGAAGATAGTTCCAGCTCGGATCTTCCCGACACGCGGGCGCCCCAAGCCGCGGTCAAGGTGAAGGAGGACGAAGAGCCCGCTGGTGGGGCCCAGGCCGGGAGCATAGAGGAAGGAGTCCTCGAACTTGGCCAATCGGTGGTCAGCAGCGCGAAGGAGTACCTCGCGCGGTCCGAAGCTCTTCTGAGAGCGCAGAAACTCCAGTCGAGAATACTGGAGGTGGCGGGAACCGCGATGGTGAAGTTAGAAAAGATCACCAAGCGTGAGGAATCCCTCAAAACTCTGCGCCGTGGGGGAGAGAATCGGGCGGCCGGGGAAGGCGCCGACGGGGAAGAGGTGTCTGACGATGGTCAGGATGCCCCCGGGGGTGCGGGATCGAGCAGTTCCGCCAGGCCTTCAAGAGGCGGGACCGTCCGGTCCGCCCCGGCCCCAGAGGTGCCTCGCCCCAATGCTGACGGCCACTATGGATGCTCAGCTCCTGGATGCGGGCTGGCCTTTGAGTCGCTGGTGCAATACCACTTGCATCAGGCGGCCTGCCATGGCGCCTCTCTTCCGCCCAACCTGGGGATCAGCCCCTCCGCACCTCTTGATCCTTTTCGTCAAGACTGGCGGGGACGGTTGTTCCGCCGAGGAAAGGACGGTGGGTATGGGGAGGCGCCCATGCTCCGAGTGATTCGGTACCACAAAGCCAACGGGTACGATCACTCGAAGGTCCCGCTCCTGAAGAGAGGGGACCGAATCCAGCTTGAGGACGGATCGCACCACATTTATGGTGGTAGTCATCCACCGGGGTGGCTTCGCGATGACCCCGAGCTGGATCCCGCTCCAGAGAGTAGCGGTGGAGGGTCCACGCCCAAGAGCGAGCCCACGGAGGAGGCCGAGCATGGACCTCCGCGGGAGGCCGCTCCGCGCGGGCGGGCCCTCGGGCCGCCGACGAGCGACGTTCAGCAACGCCTGGCAGAGCGTCGTCGTTCCAAGCGGGATTACTCGCCAGACCTGGTGACGCCTCTTGACGATCTCCATGCCCAGGAGATCGATTCCTTCTTCGCGGGCGACCCAGCCGCGGATAGCCTTGACGTCATTTTGATGCGCGCCGAGGTTCGCACTGAGTCCCACCTCAACGTTGGCCGGGAGCAAGAAGAGCCCCTGGTCAAGGTCAAGGAGGAACAGGAGGAGGAAGCTGAGGTTGTCAAGGACGAGGAGGTCTCGGTTGAGATGGAGGCAGGCGCCGCGGATGAGGCGGACGATGTCGCCCTCCCAGCCAACCGGGCCTACGTCGAAGGCAGCTTTTACCCCTACGGCAGCTGGCGGTGCTTCTTCTGCGAAGCCATCAACCCGGTTGCCGAGGACCAGTGCCTCACCACGCACGCGGGCGGCCCGAAAGCGGGCGCCCCGTGCGACGGCCGATGGATCAACGGGATCGACATCGGGTGGTGGGAGGTAGACCCTCAAACCGCGCCCGAGCAATGGAGGCGGAGGTTTTCTGCCGAAGCGCTTGAAGACCAACAAGCGCGGGCGGATGCCGCGAGGCTTCTCAGCGATGAGGAACTCGCTGAAGCCCTCCAGGCGGCCGAGGAGGCGCAGGCGGCCGAGCGCGCCAAGAAGCGAGAGCGGCGCCAGGCGGAGAAGGCGGAGCGCGATGACCACATCAGCGAAGCGCTCCGCATTGCAGGGTGGCAGTGCCCTAACTGCTATGAATGGAATCTTTCATTCAGGCAGCTGTGCTTTCGCTGCAGCACCCCTCTCCGTTTGGCAGAGGTCGTCTCTCGCGGGATCCCTGATCCGCGGCGTGGCGAAGAGAGGGACTCTGGCTCCGAAAGCAGCCAGGACGAGCTGGAGCACGAGATCCTTCTGGCCAATCTTGCGATGGACCAAGAAACCATCCAACCTCTTCTTAGAAACAAACACAAGAAGAGGGGCGGTAAGCGACGTCGCGAAGAAGCGACGTACGGCAAGGGCCGCGACCCTTGGAGTGCTTGGGCAGATGCCCGTGGCAAGGGCCAGGGCAAGCCGAAGGGCAGAGGCAAGTCCGATGCCAAGGGCAAGCCCAAGGGGAGGGGCAGGTACGCCTGGGGCGCTTACGCCGCGGGCATAGTTGCCGCGCTCCAACCCCGCCCAAGCACAAGCTGGGTCCCAGCCTTCCCGTGCGGGTCGGCCCGGCCGCCGCCAAGTGTTCCGCTTCCGCCGCGGACCCCCTTTTTCCTGGGTCGCGGGCTCCTCAATCGGTTGATGCACGCCCTCAACGGGAACATCAACGGCTGGTGGGGCCTGGCGGCTGCAGCGTCGGCGCCGATTGCCTTGCAGTTGCACCGCGGGGCTGTGCATGTTGTCGAGGACTCCATGCACGCGGTTGCAACAATTTCGGCCGACGTTGTCGAGGAAATCGGTCATGGGGCCAGGCGGACCGTGTGGGTCGCCGGAACAGCCATCACTCTGGTAGTAGTGATCTTGTGCAGCGCTGTTCTGTGGTACGTGAGTCGTGCCGTTGCCAATCGCATTGCGCATCTGCGACATGGCAACACCGCGGCCCCTGAGGCGCGGCTGTCTCAACTCCTTGGCTCTGAAGCGACGTTTGAGGTCGCGAGCACTAAGAAAGGGGTGACCCATAAAGTTTGGGTGCACCTCAAGGAGGAGACAGCTGCCTGTGGCTGTCGTGCTTACCTAGCAGAGGGACGTTGCGGGCACTGCGATGCCGCAATGGACACCGCTCGATCCCTAGGGTTTTTGCACGCGGCCCAGCGAGGCGCGGGTTCTGCGCTCACAGACTCCATTCGGAGTACCGCCTCCGAAGCCCTAGCTAAGGGTAAGGTTGTGTTGGGTTTGGGGAACAGTGAAGGATGCTTCTCCCAACTTGCGGCCAAGAGCCGCGGGCTCTCCTGCTTTCAGGGGCTCGCGGGTCGTGACCTGGCCGCGGCCCCAGCAGATGGAGCGAGCGCAGCCCACGCACAGTCCGGCTTCGTGCAACGTGCCGCCACTGCCACTGTGGCGCGCACACCCAGCCGGAGGAACAAGGGCCCAGTCCCCGCTAGGAGTTCTCCAGTCAAAGAAGCGGAATTCCTTGCGGGCGGGCCATACGTTCAGGCCGCCCAAACGCTGCTTGGGTCTGGAGCAGCAGAGGATGTGATCTACATCCGGGCGTACAGCTTAGATTGCCCATCCTGCATCGAGGCAATCGAAGCGTCGCTTAGCAAGGACGCAGGTTCGGATTGTCGCCGACATGGGACAATGCCACCGCACCAAACTGCAGTGGCAAGCGTTGAAACGCTTGGCGGCTGCAGGCGCCGAGGTGAAGGTGGGTTGCGGCACATCCGTGCGCGACGCCTATGCTCGCGACGGCCGCGGGGCTAAAGTAGGTACCGGTATCCAAGGGCTTCACCATGCCAAGGCCCTTTGCCTACTGCGGCCTGATGGCGCGGTGGTGCTGATTGGGAGCCTCAATTTTACCACAAGCAGCAAAGCCAATGCGGAGGCAGGGCTTAGGCTTGAGGTCGCCAAGACGCACCCGGTCGCGCAGTCCTACATCGAGGATTTCCAGAGGGTGTCGGCTGAGGCATTCTCCCTCGATGAGGCGGTCGCAAGGCGCCCTCAGTTGGAGCGAGCCAGTAGCTCCAACGTTGCTGGCAACGCCACTCGTGCCCCCAACACTGCTCCACAGGGTATCGAGTAGGCTGCGGCCAGTCGGCGCGGCGTGGTATGCATCCACGCATTATCAGAGCAGGCGTTGCAGCACGGCACGTTGCTTCGCCAACCTTTTGCATTTTCTTTTGCTTGACTGCGGGCGAAAAGCCGCGGCAGGTTGGAAACCTGCCCATTTTGCATTCCCCGCACCTTTCTCCTCCGCCCTGCCTGTGGCCCCTCGTGCTGAGGGTGCTCTTTTGCAGGTGCTGCGGACCGTGTCCTGGTCGCGGCAATGCGCTCGCCGAAGCGCGTGTGAGCTGCATTGCCTGCGGCACAAGCCATGTGCGCGGCTCTCGCTGAGTCCGGTAGCCCGTAGGGTAGTTCCAGATAGGTGAGTAGCCGTAGCCGTAGCTTAGGACCGGAAGTGTACAGTGTACCATAGTTTGTACCCTAGTCTGCGTACTGGCAGCTAGAGACCAGCTCGAGGATTCAAGAGCCTCGCCCACCAGCAAAAGGGTGAGGACCTCCTGGGAAAGGGTGGTTAAGGGCTGCTGAGGGTTGCTGTCGTCGTGCGTTCGTTGTGGTGGTGCGGGCTAGCGTCCCTGCCGCATGCCAATGCTCATGATGTGCGGACCACCATGGTCGCACGCGACACCCTCGCCCTTCCCTTTCTGTGTTCAGCGCGAGTGCCTGCTGCACTCCGATCTCGAGATGAGCTGGAAGCCTCGGCTGAGGGGCGAATGTGAGCAGGTCTAAGCACGCACGTTCCATGTGCAGAGCTGCCAGAACCAGTACTGTAGTTTTCCTTTGCATGTGTAGATTTGCAATTCGTATCAATGCCAATATTTTGGCTCAAGTACCGAGCTTGTGCCTTTGAGCACGGTAGAGTCGTACAGTAGCTCCTAGGTTGCTGTGCGGTCCGACCGGACGCACTCAGGCGTAGCTGCACAAGTGCTTGGACTCACGAAGTCGTAAAACAGCGTGACCGGGCTGTGATTGCATTGGCTTAGTGCAAGTCCAGTGCTGGTCGACTTCACATACTGTATACTATTACTATATACTATATGCTATATAGTATATAGTATATAGTATATAGTATATACTATATACTATATACTATATACTATATACTATATGCTATATGCTATATGCTATATGCTGAATACTATACACTATGTACTATGTGCTATATATTGTATGTACTTTCTGTGATGTGTGATATATGATATATGATATTTAATATATTATACATTATATATTCTATATTAGGTATTGTATATTAGAATTTATATATTACCCTTCGTTTGCCTTCGGGAGCGCGCAGGAAGTGAATCGGGCTCACCCGGGCGCACAAGATCACAGTCGATCCGTTTCGCGAAACCCCGGGACTCCAATACCCCCTTAACTAAGGAATGTTCCTTAAAGTACAACGGGGTTCCTTGGCTCTGGTTTAAGAACTATTCCTTAGTTAAGGTGTATCGGAGTCTCTGGGAAGCAGGTGACCCCGCCTACCCTCCGCTATAACGTTTGGAACAGGGGGCCGGGCTCAGCCTGCAAGCAAGAGCCTCCAAACCTGAAGCCCCCAAGCCCCAAGCGCTAACCTAAACCAGAAGTGCCCTGTCTTGGCTCCCAAAACAACTCGTTGCGGGTCCGCATCTTCGTGTTTAGTTCAAGGTCTTGGGGTTGATAAAGCTGACGGGCAACCAGACGACTTCGTCCATTCAGGCGACATCACCACCGCGCCATGACCGGCACAATCTTTGGGAACGCTCCGGACGATGTTTTGGGGGTGGACTCGGGATTTTTAGTGCCCAATCGCCAAACCCTGCCCCAAAAGCCCTGAAACTCTACACCCGAAACTTCCACCCTCAGAAGCGAAAGCCTAAGCCCCTGTCGCACTCCAAGGGTTTTGGGCTGAACCCTAAACCCCTAGCCCTGACAAAATTTCTAAACCCCGAAACCCTAAACCCTCAACCCTAAACCCTAAACTTCAACCCTCAACCCCAAACACTAACCCCCTAAACCCTAGACCTCCCAAAACCCTCAACCCCAAACCCTAGACAAAACCCTAAACCCTCAACCCTAAACCCTAAACCCTCAACCCTAAACCCTAAACCCTAAACCCTAAACCCTAAACCCTAAACCCTAGACCCTGAAATGGCTCAGAGAGGATCTGGCCAACAGCAGCGTGGCCCTGCGCGCCTCGCAGACCCGGCTTGCCCAGCCCCGCGGTGCGGCATTCATCTGAGAGGGTTTGTCGTAGGGTTTTAAAGGCCTAAACCCCTAAACCCCTAAACCCCTAAACCCCTAAACCGCTAACCCTAAACCCTAAACCCTAAACCCTAAACCCTAAACCCTAAACCCTAAACCCTAAACCCTAAACCCTAAACCCTAAACCCTAAACCCCAAACCCTAAACCCGAAACCCCAAACCCGAAACGCTGAATAGGATTTAAGATGTAGGGTTGGGGTTTCGGCCTCAGGGGATTCAGACTTCAGGGTGGTTGTTTAGGGCCAAGGACAAACAAAATCCCTGTTGTGCCCTCGACCTTAAACGCCCTGAGGCCCTAAACCCTAAACCCTAAACCCTAAACCCTAAACCCTAAACCCGAAACCCTAAGCCCCAAAATCCTGAACCCTGACGCCCCCACAGGCGAGGGTCCTAGTTTTCCCGCTTTCGAGTTTGCGACTGGGACTCCGCGCTTCCCTAGATTCCTATAGCCCTAAACCCTAAACCCTAAACCCTAAACCCTAAACCCTAAACCCTAGACCCTAAACCCTAAACCCGAAACCCGAAACCCTAAACCCTAAATCCTAAACCCTACACCCTAAGCCGCCTTGGGCCCTTAAACCCAAAAGGCCCTCCTCACTCCCTAAACCCTAAACCCTAAACCCTAAACCCTAAATCCTAAACCCTACTTAAACCCAAAAGGTCCTCCTCACTTCGCGCCGCGGGCGCTGTGGCCACGGCGCCCGTACGGCGCCCGCCAGCACAGGTCCGGCTGCCCCTATCCAAGGACCCCTAGGTTTAGGGTTTAGGGTTTAGGTTTTTTTTTGTTTAGGGTTTAGGGTTTTTGAGGTTTTAGGGTTTAGGGTTAGGGTTTCAGGGTTCAGGGTTTAGGGTTCAGGGTTTAGGGTTGAGGGGCTTGCTGGTGAGAGCCAACCAGTAGTTTGGGAATAAAGTACGCATGGAGCGAACAGTTCCCCGGGCCAAATCCCCATAGCTCACGCGCATGCGGTTTCTTTGCACGCAAGACAAAGAAAGTCCCGGCTTGAAACTCACGCTGCCGTGCAGAGCTGATGTAGGCCAGGCAGCTAGTGTGATGAATGTACATCTGCTTGGAAGTACGCTCAAGGCTCAACACATAGCGCAAGCAGCAACACGAAACACGGCAAGTACACCGTGAACATGTACAGACGAATGCAGATTCGAGAGCTTGGGCTCAGGGCTTTGGGGTTGTCTGGGGGATGTTTCCAGGGGATGAGGATGTTCTCTCGGAAGTAGCCTGAGCCTGGCACCGGGATCCCTTAACGCCCTAGGCCCTAGGTCTCTGCAGTCTGTGCAGGCCGACTGTCGTGGATCTTCCAACCTGACATTGACATTGGATCTCTGAAACTCCAAAAGCTTACACCCTATACCCTGCCGAACACCTGACCCTAAACCCGAAACCCTCAAGCCTTAGCCTCCTCCTCTGTCAAAGTGGGCTAACATTTTACGTTTTTCAGGTTACTTAAGCTCAATCAGGGTTTAGGGTTTAGGGTTTAGGGTTTAGGGTTTAGGGTTTAGGGTTTAGGGGTTAGGGTTTAGGTTACCATGATCCAGCCTCCAGGCATCGGCACCAGCGGAGTGAGCCACCTTTGCCAGCAGAGAGGATTCTGGAAAGCTGGAAACTGGGGTTGAAACGCTTCCTGGGGCTCATCTACCTACTAGGTTGGTTTAGGGTTTAGGGTTTAGGGTTTGGGATTTAGGGTTAGGGGTTAGGGTTTAGGGTTTAGGGTTTAGATGTCATACATACACTATCTTTCGGGGGTTGCAACCTACTAGTTTATAGGGAGTGACAGGTTATGCCTAGAACCGGCCAAGCTGAACACTTTTGGAAGCCCCCATGGCTGAATGACGCTGTGCCCCGGTGTTGCACGGCCCAAACGCTCCCTTATCAACCCGAAACCCTAAACCCGAAACCCTAAACCCGAAACCCTAAACCCGAAACCCTAAACCCTAAACCCCAAATGCTCCCTTTCCATGTGAACCTGAGCCTGCCCTCGGACTCTTCTGGTCCCCTCACTTGCCCCCCCACCCTTCCCCCCCCCAACACAAGGGAAGGAACCTAAAGTTATGTTGCCATGTGCAGTTCTATATGTCAAGTGCAGGGTTTGAGGGTTTCGAGTTGAGCCGCGGTTGCGCAAACCCCCCGAGAGCGTCTTGCGCAAACACTCTGCCGCCCTCTGCGTCTCACCATCCCAATGAGGGCCGTGTTCTCAAAGCCTCTTTCCTTTCGCTGTAGGGTCAGGGATTTCGGAAATCTTCACGATCAAGTCCTACAAGCCCTGAACCCTAAACCCAAAATCCTACACCTAAACCCTAAAGCGCTTATTGCGCTGAAGCCCTGAACATTTACCTGAGGTCACAGCACCCCAAAACCCTGTTTTTTTTTTATATATATGTCCTGAAGCCGCTACAGCCCCGAGAATCCCAATCCCCTCAAACCCTCAGGCCCTCAACCCTAGAATAGCCCATAAACCCTCAATCCTCAACCTAACCCTGCACTCTGACCCTGAAAAGCCCCCTCCCCCCCCTGCCCTTTGGATTCACGAAATTCGTAAGCTTTTGGCTTCCTCGAGGTTAAGCTTGCTGGGGTTTAGGGAAGGCTCCGGCTTTCAGCTTTAAAGTTTAGGAGTTCAGCGTTTGAGAGTTTAGGATTTTACTTAAGGTTAGGGGTTTAGGGTTTAGGGTTTAGGGTTTACGGTTTGGGGTTTAGGGTTTAGGGTTTAGGGTTTAGGGTTAAGAGTTGATAAGGGCTTGGGAGATGGTGCTGAGGCTTAGGGCTTCGGATTTCAAGCTGAACGCTGCCCTCGCGTGGTTCCCGGAGGCTAACTCTCCAGAGGAGTTCGCAGGCCAGCATGGATGTAGTGGGGGGCAAACCCTAAACCGTAAACCCTGAACCCTGAACCCTAAACCCTAAACCCTAAACCCTAAACCCTAACCCTAAACCCTAAACCCTGAACCCTGAACCATGAACCCCAAACCCTGAACCCTGAGCCCTGAACCCTGAACCCTGAGCCCTAGACCCCAAACCTCAAACCCTAAACCTTGCAACCCAAAATCCCTAAGCCCTGAACCCTGAACCTCCCCCCAAATGGAACCCATGAAGCCCCCCCGAGCCCAAGGCCCCAAGACCCTACACCCTAAACCCTAAACCCTAAACCCTAAACCCTAAACCCTAAACCCTAAACCCTAAACCCTAAACCCTAAACCCTAAACCCTAAACCCTAAACCCTACACCCTACACCCTAAACCCTAAACCCTAAACCCCACACTTGGATTGCTGCGAAATGGGCGAAAGCCCCGGTGCCAAATTCAAGGCACGGCATCAGCAGGAGCAACCTGCCAGCTTTGAAGAAGACGTCGGTGGAGTTTAGGGTTTAGGGTTTGGGGTTTAGGGTTTAGGGCTCAGGGTTTAGGGCTTAGGGCTTAGGGCTTAGGGTTTAGGGCTTAGGGTTTAGGACTTCGGGTTTAGGGGAGTGAGGGTTCCCAAGGCTTCGATTTTTTTTTTTTTTTTGTTGGGGGGGGGGGGGGGGGTCTGGCTAGGTTTAGAGTTCGGGGTTGAGGGTTTAAAGCTTTGGGATTTGGGGTTTCGGAATAGGGAAGCTAGAGGGTACCTCAGATCCCCCTCTACAAGGGATGTTGAAGGGGACCTATCTTCCCAAGAGAAGGTAGCGCCGACGGGATTCTCGGGAGCTCGTCGAGGTACATAGGGCTGGTTTAGGGTTTAGGGTTTAGGGTTAAGGGTTTAGGGTTTGGGGTTTGGGGTTTGGGGTTTAGGTCAGCCGAACCGTTGCCGCCTGCCGGTGTGTTTTGTGCGTCTCACTCGAGCGCCATTTAAACCCTCCCGCTTACGAAGGGTGCGTCTCAATAGCGGGTTGATACTCCTGGCGTTTCAGATACGCACAGGATACGCACAGGGAGCTAGCAATGGGACAGTTGTATTGAGACACCCCTACTTCCAGCACTGCTTCAGAAAAGATGATCCCTCACTCTAAACCCTAAACCCTTAACCCTTAACCCTTAACCCTTAAACCCTAAACCCTAATCCCTAAACCCGAAACCCTAAACCCTAAACCCTAAACCCTCAACCCTGAACCCTGAACCCTAAACCAACCCGAAAACCCTTAAGCCCTAGAACCCTAAACCGCAGCACGGCTCAGCATGTGTTAGCCTGCTGCCCTACGTGCCAATCCGTAGTTTCCTGGAGACCTGTCATCCCCAAACATACCAACTAGCAGTTAGAGCCCTAAACCCTAAGCCCAAAACCCTAAACCCTAAATCCAGAACCCTAAACCCAATACCCAAAACCTCAAGCCCTAAACCCTTGATGCATACTTGGAGGTTCATTGGGTAGTTTTAAGCAGGAGTTATAGTTTTGGGAATTATGCTTTCAACCCCTACACCCTACACCCTAAACCCTAAACCCTGAACCCTAAACCCTAAACCCAAAACCCTAAACCCTAAACCCTAAACCTTAAACCCTAAACCCTAAACCCGAAACCCTAAACCCTAAACCCGAAACCCTAAACCCTAAACCCTAAACCCTATGTTAGTCGCCAACCCGGGCAGGGGTTTAGGGTTTAGGGAGTGTCATCCTTCAACTATGCCCCGAGACGTTCAAATCCTTAAGCCCGAAGCTGGAGCCAGGCTCCGGGCGGTCGTCGCATATTTTGAACCGCCCGAACCCTAAACCCTAAACCCTAAACCCTAAACCCTAAACCCTAAACCCTAAACCCTAAACCCTAAACCCTAAACCCTAAACCCCTAAACCCCTAAACCCCTAAACCCTAAACCCTAAACCCTAAACCTCTCTGCCAAAAAACCCTAAATGTTAAACACGAATGTGGCGTTTAGACCCCCATTGTTCAGCACGAATTTGGCGTTTTGACCCGTCTGACCCGTTTGGCCCCCCCATTGTTCAGGATGAATTTGGCGTTTTGACCCGTCTGGCCCATTTGGCCCCCCATTGTTCAGCACGAATTGGGCGTTTTGACCCGTCTGACCCGTTTGGACCCCCCATTGTTCAGCACGAATTTGGCGTTTTGACCCGTCTGACCCATAGGGCCCCCCATGGTTCAGCACGAATTTGGCGTTTTGACCCGTCTGACCCGTGTGATTGTTTGGCCTCTTGGTGCGTCTGAACAGAAATTGATTAAAACTTTTGATTTCTTAATCTTATGGGATTCTTTGGGCGGGTGAGTTTTTTTCCGTTGCCTGCACACACTGCTGGCCTAGTAAATGCTCAGATGCTGAACCCTAAACCCTAAACCCTAAACCCTAAACCCTAAACCCCTAAACCCCTAAACCCTAAACCCTCATGAAGCCCCTAAGCACTCAAACTCAAACCCTATTTCCCACCTTGCCCCTTCGGAAGCCCCACTCAGCGGCAGTTTATTTTGAGTCGCAAGACCCTTATATCCCCCCCCCCTCCACCAAACCCAAGAGGCCTTTTAGCACCCCAAAAACTCCCCAAACCCAACCCCCAATATCCGTGCTTGCCCGCCCCCCGCAGCTTGTCCCTTGAGAGCTCAGAGCTATCTCCTCCCACGTGGGCGGTGCAGAAATCTGTGCAACGCCTGGGGTGAACATGAGTTCGGAAATGGAGGCGGCTGGGCGGCCCCACACCCTGAACAGGGTTTAGGGTTTCGGGTTTATGGAAGGTGTGCAGGGTTTGGGTCCGGGGTTTTGACCGAAGGCTTTGACCGAAAGTTTTTGACCGAACCTTTCTTTTTTTGCTCTGAGCACTTTGAAAACAGGACTCTGATCTGTGACAATGGGGTTTTGAGCAAAGGTTTGGAGGCCTGGGCGGGCTGTGAAAAGGCCTTGACTTGGTGAAGCGGCTTGAAAGGAAAGCTTGAGGAACGGCCTGGGAGGGGTGGGAGGGGTCTGGGGTTTATTGCAAGGCCCCGCCTTTCCTTCTTTCCTTCAATTAACGGCGAACATCAGGTACATGGCCTTCCTCCCCTTTGTAGAAGGGTTGGCAAAGTAAAAAACTTCGAAGTTGGTTTTTTGCTCCTGTACACCTTCTATTTATCCTTGGCTTGAGGGTTTCGGGTCTAGGGTTTAGGCTGTCACAACACCAGGAGCCTCCTGGAACCCCCCGCCCCCCACCTCACCTAGGCCACGACCCGAACCCCAAGCCCCATGCATCTAAGCTATGAACCTAAACCCTATTCCCGACACCCCAAAGCCGAGAAAGCCCCACCCTTAAACTCAAAACCCCCCCAAAACCCCTTAGAGCCCCCTCCCAAAACCACCCTGAACTCTTAAGCCCTTTCAGAGGCCGTAAGCCCTAAACCCTAACCCCTAAACCCTAAACCCTAAACCCTAAAGCCTAAACCCTAAACCCTAAACCCTAAACCCTAAACCCTAAACCCTGAACCCTGAACCCTTAAGTTGAACCCTTCAGGCCAAGCTGCAGGAGCTCGAGTCGCGCCTTGCCGCCCTGGAGGGTACCGCAGGCGCGGAGGAACGGCGAGAGTGGGGTGGGTTTCGGGTTTCGGGTTTCGGGTTTCGGGTTTAGGGTTTAGGGTTTAGGGTTTAGGGCTTCAGGGTTTTAGAGCGTGTGTGTGTGTTTATGCTTAGACCGGTCTTGCTTCTTTTTGTTGGGCGTAGGTTTTTACGGCGTGTGTGTTTGGAGGGTTCTTTGCGGCGTTGAATAGGTTGGCATGGGGGTTTACGGCTTTCGGGGCCTTTGGGGTTTAGGGTTGTTGCGGGTTTAAGCACCAGGAAAAGGCTTTGGGGCGATTCGGAGTTTAGAGTTTCTGGGTTGTGGGGGTGTATTGAGGGGTTCGGAAAGGTCATAAGGTTGTTGATGGTTTCGGGTTTTGGGTTGAAGGGGTTTTTGAATGTTTGGCCGGCGGTTTAAGGAAGAGTTTGGGGGGAGGGGGGGTTGTTTAGGGCTTAGGCGGCTAGGTGTTAAAGGGCTTAGGGTCTTTCGAAATATTGTAAGGATCCTAAACCCTAGCCCTAAACCCTAAACTTTCCCTAAACCTGACATCTTTTCAACGTGCCACCCCAAAGAAAGCCCCCTGACCTCCACATCCCTAAGCCATTCAACCCCTTGTGCTACCCCAAACCCATGTTCGGGTTTAGGGTTTAGGGTTTAGGGTTTAGGGTTTAGGGTTTAGGGCTTAGGGTTTAGGTTTTAGGATTTGCGGTTTAATTAGGGTCTAAACCCTTAAAGCCGTAAACCCGATATCCTCAAAACCTGCTGAGGTGGTGACGATGGCGTCCTTCCCTCCCGAAAGACCGGCGGGGACGCGCAGATCATGAAGAAGGCGCACCGATGAGGGCTCAGAGTGTGCAAGCAAGCATCAGGTTATGGGGTTACTTTCTGCATGCTAGACCTCAGGAGGTCCCAAGAACGCAAAGCTCCTAAACTCCTAGCACACTAAAGACCCACGAGGTAAACCCCAGCCATAGACCCAGACCTTACAGCAAGCCCCCAAGCCCCCACAGTCACCAGGAGGCCCCTAAAGGCACCCTCTGCGGTTCCAAAACTCCCAACACCACCCAAAACAAAGTTGGCAAGATTAGCAAAAGCAAAAAGCAAAACCCTTCCAACACCCCCCCAAAACCCCCCCCAAAACTCTGGACGCAAACCTTTATACAATTTGTATAAACCCAAAACCCTAAACCCCAAACCCTAAACCTAAACCCTAAACCCTAAACCCTAAACCCTAAACCCTAAACCCTAAACCCTAAACCCTAAACCCTAAACTCCCCGCCAAGCCCCGAGGTGGCCACCCGCCTGCAAGACTTCGAGTCGCAGATCACGGCCCAGCTGGCGAACCTGCAGACCGACTTCGCCTCCCGCCCTTAGGGGTTTTGGGTTTAGGGTTTAGGGTTTAGGGTTTAGGGTTTAGGGATAGGGTTTAGGGCTTAGGGCTTAGGGCTTAGGGTTTAGGGTTTAGGGTTTAGGGTTTAGGGTTTAGGGTTTAGGGTTTAGTTTTTGTTGGGCCTCTCAGGGGCCTTCTTTTTCTAGGGTTCTGAAGGGAGGGGGATTCAAGGGGGGCAGGTACCTCGGGAGCCTCAGAGACGCTTAGGGGGTCTTAGGGAGTATTGGGGGACCTTTAAGAACCCCATAATCTGTTGGGGATTCTTTCTAAGCCTTCCTTTTCTTTTTGAGGGGTTTAGGGTTTGGGGTTGGGGGTTTCGGGTTTCGGGTTGAGGGCTTAGGGTTTATGTTGGGTTTTGTAGGGAGTTGTTAGGGGGGTTTTAAGGGTTTTGGAGGCCTTTTTTTCAGGGCTTCCTTTATTTCATTTACTATTATTATTATTATTATTATGATTATTATTATCATGATTATTATTATTATTGTTATTATTGTGATTATTGTTATTGTTATTGTTATTGTTATTATAATTATGATTATGATTATTATTATCATGATTATGATTATTCTTACTATTATTATAATTTCAATTATTATTATTATTATTATTATTGTTATTATTATTATTATTATTATTATTATTATTATTTATATATATATATATATATTTTTTTTGGAGGGGGGGGTTAGTTTCTATTTGTCAAGGGCCTTTTTGTGTGTGGGGGCTGTTTTGGGGGCATTTGGGGGCTTGGGTGTTCGGCGTTGCGGTTCTTTGGGCTTTGGGCTTTTGGGTCTCAGGGTTTGTGGGGTTTGGGGTTAGCTTCGCCTCTCAGTATGGAACACCTTAAGGGGTTGAAGGTTTTTGGGTTTGGGGTTGACGGTTTGAGTTTAGGGTTTAGGGTTTTGGGTTTTGAGTGTTGGATTTAGGCAGGGTTTAGCGTTTAGGGTTCAAGATTTGGGGTTATGGCTTCAATCGTGGGTCGCGCTGAACAAAAACCCTATAGGTTCAAACCTTAAACCTATAGCCCCCTTGGGAATTATTGTTTTTGTTTGTATAAAACCCAAGAGGATTTTACAAAGATTACTTTTACTAAGGTTCTAAGGGGAGTATAGAAACCCGAACCCCCAAGGCTCAATGCTTCATGGGTTGAGGGTTTTGATCTGGGGAAGTTAGGACGTGGGGGGCTGCCACACATCTGTGTGGTGCTGCATGTTGTGGCTTGTGCGCTCGGCCGTCAACCTGCAGCTATGAACCGTAAACCCTAAACCCTAAGCAAAGCCCTAAGCCCTAAGCCCTAAGCCCTAAGCCCTAAGCCCTAAGCCCTAAGCCCTAAGCCCTAAGCCCTAAGCCCTAAGCCCTAAGCCCTAAGCCCTAAGCCCTAAGCCCTAAGCCCTAAGCCCTAAGCCCTAAGCCTAAACCCTAAACCCTAAACCCTAAACCCTAAACCCTAAACCCTAAACCCGAAACCCTAAACCCTAAACCCTAGACCCTAAACCTTATAGGTTTAGGGTTCGGGTTGCTAGAGCCACTCCACCCCACTCGTCCCTGATCTTACATATTCCCCGTATACTCGAGCACGAAAAACCTACTCAATCGGGAAAATTCGGAGGGTTTGTCTGAGCAATTGCTGTAGGGGGAGGGGATCCTATAATGCTCGGGGACGAGGGATTTGGCCGTCGGGGGTTTTCTTGGTTCCTCTTCTCCGCGCGCCCCCGAGGACAAGAAGCTCAGCCACGTCAATCGTGGTGCGGCTGCAACCAAACCGGCGCCTCGGCAGCAAAGCATTTTTGGGGCTTGAGGTTTGGGGGTTTCGGGAGCCTAGCTAGGGAGGGAGAAAGCCCCAGATGAATCGGGCTACTTTGAGGGTTGCGGACCCTGTGAATAAGCTCACATGGCTAAGCTCAAACCCGAAGCATACCCTAAGCCCTTGATCTTGAGGCGCTGATTCTGAAGGGAGGTCTGGGGCATTCCGCTTTAAAGGGTTTCGAAAAATTTGTTTGTGGGATGAACGATGGGCTCCAAGAAAGCTTTAGGGCCTTTGGCGCTTTTGTTACTTTAGAAGTTCGTTAAACTGCTTTTAGGTTTTCGTGAGTGCCCCAGAGACCCTTCTAAACCCTCCTAGATTCAGGTTTTTGTGCTTAAACCCGCCAAGCCACAGACCCTAAATCCCTTCTCCCCGTACGCTATGTCTTTAAGAGCCAAAGCCCGACAGACACTGCCTACGACTTAGAACCCGAACCCTGTAAGGCTGGAAACACAAAATGCTCCTAAAGCCAGCCCTAAACCCTAATCTCTCTCCCCCCCACAACAAAGAAAGGGTAATTCTCTAAGTTCGGGTCCCGTCTAGCAGCACTTGTGTAAGAAATAGGCACCCAAACAGGCACAATCCATGGCCCCCCTAAATCCTAAACCCTAAACTCTAAACCCTAAAACCTGAACCCTAAACCCTAAACCCTAAAGCCTAAAGCCTAAACCCTAAACCCTATACCCTATACCCTATACCTTAAACCCTAAACCCTAAACCCTAACCCTAAGCCCTAAACCCTGAACCCTGGACCCCGGACTGGACCCTAAACCCTGAACCCTGAACCCTAAACCCTAAACCCTAAACCCTAAACCCTAAACCTAAGCCCTAAACCCTGAACCCTAAGCCCCGAAACCCGAAACCCTAAACCCTAAACCCTACACACCGGGGGAACGACCCCAAAGCAACAACTCGCCCGTCGCCTCAGGTGGATGGTGCTGGGGGTGCGGCAGGCCTGGACACCATGGCCGAGGTGTGGATCCGTTTGGGTTTTGGGGGGTTTAGGGGTTTGGGGTTTTGAGGGGTTTAGGGGTTTAGCGGCTTATGGTTTTTAGGGTTTACGGTTTAGGGTTTAGGGCTTAGGGCTTAGGGTTTAGGGTTTAAGGGTTGGGGATCTAGGGATTTAGGGATTTTTTTGGGGTTTAGGGTTTAGAGGGGCTTCGGGGGCTTTTGGGGCTTGGGGAGTTTAGGGGTTAGGGTTGGGGTTTAGGGTTTGCGGGGAAAGGCTTAGGTTTGGCGAGTACAGGTTCTGTAGAGCCGCTAGGGTTTTGTTAGCCTCACTGGGCCCTTGTTCGAGCAGAGAGATCGAGGTTGTGGTCAGGGTTGCAGGGTTTCAGAATTCAGGGTTTAGGGGGAATCTGCCTTAGGCCTACTTGGAACTGGTTTGGAAGCCTTGTTTGTGGGCTTCAACTCCGTGTAGAAGCAAGCGCTCCGAGAGATGCGGTAGACAAGCGCAAAAGCGCGAAAGATCAGGAGAGAAGCCGCTCCCACTCGGCACGGCCGACAGGCATCATCGGGTGTCGGACGTGTCGGACGTACAGGATGTACCAGCTGGTGGCTTCTCGCTGCCAAAGTGTATGGAGGATCTATCTTATTGAGTGCCCGCAAGCGTCAAAAGGCCGCGGTTTGATTTTGCTGTTCCTGTTTGCGAGTTCTTCTGTGAAACTCATAAATTTTCTGAAGTATTCCGAAACAAGAAGTGCGACAGCAGCTTGTCCCACGACTTCTATCCAAGAGCAATTTTGAAACCTCGGGCCAGGATTCAGCAATCGTGTTTTTCGCGAGCGCGTAGTCTGGAAGGCCGTGCTGGACGGTCCCGTGGTCATATTTTGCTTAGTTTATTCATTTATATTTCGGAGCCACACGTTCGGCCCAGTCACTTTGGGCTGGCAACGGCGCGCGCGGCATTCGCCAAAAAACATCTAACGTATGCCTTAAGCTCTTAACCCATATCCCTAACCGTCAACCCTAATACTTAAACCCTCAACCCAACCCCCCCCTAACCCTAATTCCCCCAAGACGCGAGCTCTTGCACAGGACCTCGACCAGTTGAAGTACGACGTCGGTGAGCTCAAAGATCTTCTAGGCCGGTGAGCGAATTTAGGGCGAAGCGTGGGGTTTTGGTTTGGGGTTTACAGGGCTAAGGTGTTATTGAGGTTGCGGGTTTAGGGCTTACAGGGCATGGTTTAATTCGGGCTTTTGATGGTTTGGGGGTTGGGGTTTTCAGGTTTTAAGGTTTTTTGGGGGTTGAAAGTCTTGGGGCAAGGGAGGGCTTTGGAATGGCACTTCAACAAGCCTTTGGAGGGTTAAGTGTTTACGGGCATCTCCGAGTCCGAAACGCAAAAGCCCCGAAACCCAAACTCAACCCTACTTGGAGGTTCGTGGGTACTTACAACCCCGAGTATAAGTCTACTTATAACATACTTAGAGGACTTAGGGGGCTTATAAGTACAGTTAGAATTGGGGTTATAGGTACCCTGAACCTCCAAGTAAACCCCCAGATCTCAGCCACCGAATCCTGCAGGCAACAACAAGGGCGAAGTGAACCACATCCGCCGCATCGTGCTGGCTTGCGAGCGTGACATGGAGGACCTGAGGGTTTAGGGTTTAGGGTTTACAAACCCCAAACCCCAAGCCCCTTTTTGCAAGATGGCTGCTCGGCTTTTTACCCAAGTGTTGACAGGACTTCACAGCTGCCATGGACGCCGTGAACGTGGACTTGGACGAGATGCGCGTTCCAGCCTCGGTCTGGGGTGTTCTTGTGTTTGGGGTTTGGGGTTTGGGGTGTGGGGTGTGGGGTGTGGGGTGTGGGGTGTGGGGTTTCGGGGCTTTTTCGGGGGTGTTTGGGGGCTTTTTACGGGCTTTGACGGGGGCTTTAAAGGGGTTTTTCAAGGGGTTTTTTGTAGGGCTCTTGAAAGGGGCCTTAAAGAGGGTGCTTTAGGGGCTGTAAAGGGGGTTTCAGGGCAACCTTGAGCTTTTTAGGGTTTTTTTAGGGGCGTTTAGGGGTGCTTAGTTCAGGGGTTTTATGGTGGGGGTTTTAAAGGGGGGGGGATCAGGGGCTTTATTAGTTTTGGATCTGCACATTCGTTTTGGAGCTTCATGGCTTCACTGCCTTTGGAGCACTGCTCTTCGTTGTAGAGCTAGCCCCGCGGCGCAATCCCAACGAATCGCAGTCCTGACCCCTAAGCTAAACTTAAACCCCAAAGCGGTTCAGGGCTTGGGTTGAGGGCCGCTCCTGCGCCAGGCCCGTGTCGACGCCACCCACTCCATCATCACCTCCCGCCAACGTGTGGAGGCGCCCAGTTTCAAACAGCCAGGGCTTTAGGGTATAGGGTTTCGGGCTTAGGGTTTAGGGCTCAGGGAGTGAGCAGCAAGTTTGGTTTGTGGGGTTCTTAAGGGGGTATGTAGCGCAAAGCTCCCTAATACTCCCCACTACTCCCTAAGGCTCCCTAAGCTTCCCTAAGGTTCCCTAGGTACCTACTCCCCATGACCCCCCCTCCCTTGAGGACCCTGTAATTTGTTTGTTTGTTTTTGTGTTTTTTCTCTGTCTAAGGCCAAGGTAGTGTGACAGAGTCTAAGGGTTTCAGGCACTGTTTCACCCATTGGTCCTCTTTTTGCCCTGTTCGGATTACAGTTTCCTAAGCCCTAAGCTCTATAAACCTTAAATTGCCCCCTAAACCCTAAACCCTAAACTGTCACCCTAAGCCCTAAACCCTTAAATCCTAAGCCCAAAACCTAAAACCCTAAACCCTAATTAAACCATTAAAGGGCTACAGGGCCCGGCCTCTGGGGCCCTAAAGGGTTGAGGGTTGCCACTCGCGGTCCAGCTTTTCTGGCTTGCAGTCAGACGGGCTACACAGCCCGAACAATCTCAACACCCTGAAGCCCTAACCTTAGGGTTTAGGGTTTAGGGTTTACGGTTTAGGGTTTAGGGTTTAGGGGTTGGGGCGAAACCCTAAACCCTAAACCCTAAACCCTAAACCCTAAACCCTAAACCCTAAACCCTAAACCCTAAACCCTCAACCCTCAACCCTCAACCCTCAACCCTAAACCCTAAACCCTAAACCCTAACCCCTGGAACTCGGACAGGCCACAATGACGGCTGAGATTTCCACCATGCGCCTGGACATCGGAGACATCCAGGCGCTGGGTTTGGGATCTTGGGGGTTTAGGGTTTAGGGTTCAGGGTTTAGGGTTCAGGGTTCAGGGTTTAGGGTTTAGGGGGGGCTTCAGGGATTGCGAACCCTGAAGTACACAACCTCTAGACCCTAATCCCCAAACCCGAAGCCACCAAGCCCCAAGGTTTAGGGCTTGAGGGTCTCTCCATGGGCATCTTGGCCAGCAGGGTTTAGGGTTTCGGGGTTCTTGTGGTTCTGAGCTCAGGGCATCAGGTTGCCTCTATGCCCTCAACATTGCACCAGGAAGCCTTGAAGAACCTTAGACCCTAGACCCTAGACCCTAAACCCTAAACCCTAAACCCTAAACCCTAAACCCTAAACCCTAAACCCTAAACCCTAAACCCTAAACCCTAAACCCTAAACCCTAAACCCTGAACTGTAAACCCTAAACCCTGAACCCACCAGGAAGCCTTGAAGAACCACGACAGCTGGATGGAGGATGTGTCGAACACGTGGCTCGGCAGCGGTTCTCTGGGTTTTGTTTTCGCCCCAGAAGCTCTGACGTTTTCGGGTTTGTAGTTAGGGTTAGGGTTTAGGGTTTAGGGGGGTTTACGATAATTGGGGGTACCTTATTGGGGTCTTTATTTTTATGTGGCGATCCTTTATTTGCGGTCTATTTTGGGGGTCCCCTATTTTCGTAAGCCCCAGGGTTTGTAGCCTCTGTTACCCTCGGTGCGAGGCTTGAAGGCTTGAGGTTTGGATGTTCCCCCCATTTACCAGCAGCCCTTAATAGGGACTGGGTTTAGGGTTTAGGGTTTAGGGTTTAGGGTTTAGGGTTTAGGGTTTAGGGTTTAGGGTTTAGGGTTTAGGGTTTAGGGTTACTGTAGTACTCCCCCCGATTATAATCCCTTTGTAAGGACTGTGAGTATAAGGGGGGAACATCCCAAGCTGTGGCGGCTCAAGGGTTTTGGTGTTTTAGCCGTTTCAGGAGTTTAAGGGTTCTCGTCTAGGGTGTTAGATGTTCAGGTCTGGGGCCTAGGGTTTAGGGTTTAGGGCTTAGGGTTTGGGGTTTGGGGTTTAGGGTTTAGGGTTTAGGGTTTAGGGTCGTAGGGATTTGAGGTTTCAGACTGTGCCTGGGGCGAGGCTGCAGCAGATGCAAGAGAAGGAGGAGAACTTGACAGAGGAGAGCCGCACTTCCGAAACCCCCAACTATATGACCACACCCTGAGCCTTTAACCCTAGACCCTAAACCCTAAACCCTAAACCCCAGTTCCTAAACCCTAAACCCTAAACCCTAAACCCTAAACCCTAAACCCTAAACCCTAAACCCTAAACCCTAAACCCTAAACCCTAAACCCTAAACCCTAAGCCCTAAGCCCTAAGCCCTAAGCCCTAAATCCTTAAACCCTAACCCCTAAAACCCTGGCCCCTAGAACCCTAGAACCTTAGCCTTATAAGGATCTTTTTGGAGGGGAGGGTGTAGGAGTTTACGGCGGCTCAGGGTTTAGGGTTTAGGGTTTAGGGTTTAGGGTTCAGGAATGTCTGTGCTGCTGTTCAGAGCTCTAAAAACGTTACCACATCACGGAAGCCCCTGTGGTTTTTGCATGTGAGAGCAGAAGCCGGAAAAATGCCTGGATCAGGACATCATCAACCTGAAGAACGAGATGAACACAAAGCTGGACACGAAGGCCGTGGTTTAGCTGTGTTTTTTTTCAAAACCTCAACCCTAAACCTGTCAGCATGTTCAGGGTGGTTGCTGAAGGGAGTAAGGGGTTAGACGGGTGTAGAGACACGTGGATGGACAGCAATTGGCTTTGCGGAACTTTCTGAGATGGTTTTTAGTGACGGGCAGAATACACATGCTTAACCCCAAACCCTCGTTAAATCCTCAACCCTGAATTAAACCCTAAGCCCTTCAATACTGCAACAGTCGGGCAGAGTTCAGAAGGGCTGGAACCCACTTTCCACCCCCCAACCCTAAGCCACGCCCTAAACCCTAAACCCTCAGTCCCCTAACCACAGCACACATGGAGTCGAAAACTTGTTAGAGGATTCAGGGGTTAGTGCCCTAGACCTTAAACCCTAAATCCTCAACCCTAAGCCCTAAACCCTTAACCCTCCCAACCCTAAACCCCCCATCCCCAAACCAGCAGGCAGAAAGCCATGGAGTTTGCTCGCAGAAAACACCTGGCATTTTGAAGCCCGAGTACCACTGGGGGTGGGGGGGGGTAGGGGGGGGGCGGGCATTTTTGTTTTTTTAAGGGGGTCTGGCTTTACATGAACTTAAAAGGGATGAGCTTTTAGGAATTTGAAGAGGATCCGCATGCTGGCCGTTTCGCAGGAGGCTTTGCCACAAACCTCCCCACACCTTTCCATGCGCAAGATGGTGGAGGTGGAGGCTGCCAATCGTGGCTGACGGCGCCCGTCGACTTCGGAGGCTGCTGGCTTTGGGGGTTTGGGCCCTTTGGGCTACAAGCCGCAAGAAGTTCGCACCTTCCTTTCACACCGAAGCCAATGAGAACCGAAGCGGCCTCCGCATGAGTCTCAAAGGGATGACCTTATATGAACTTAGCACGGATCCATATGCCGTTCAAAGGGATGAGCTTACGTGAGCTAACAACGGATCCATATGATTTTGAAAAGGGATGAGCTTTCATGAATTTTATCAGCTAGGGGTTTAGGGTTTAGGGTTTAGGGGTTTCTTTGCTTCGGGTATCCTAAGGCCTAAGGTTCTTCCTTTGATGAAGTTTAGGGTTGAGGCTTCCACAAACCTCCACAGCCATATAAGCCCTAAGCCCTAAGCCCTGAGCCCTAAACCCTAAACCCTAAACCTTAAGCCCTAAACCCCTAACCCCTAAACCCTAAACCCTAACCCCAAACCGGATCTGTTGCAGGTGGACAACGTTGCCTGGAAGGAGGCGAATGACGATTTGGATGCAGCCATCAAAACGGCCCGGGCCCCTGTTGTGATTGAGTTTCGGGTTTGGGGGTTGGGGTTTAGGGACTAGGGTTTGGGTTGAGTGTTCGGTGTTTGTGGGCTGTCTGTGGGGTTCAGATTGTAGGCTCGTCCGCGAGAGGGTGCCGATGTTTGAGATATTGGGAGCCCGAAACGACATTCACCTAAACCCTAAACCCGAAACCCTACTAAGCCCTAAACCCTAAGTCCTCTCAACCTCTCCGAAGGTCCGGGACATGGTCTCCTCCTTGCGCCTGGACGTGGACGCGCGCCGCCGCAAGGCCTGGGCTTGTCGAGAGGGGGTTTAGGGTTTAGGGTTTCGGGTTGAGGGTTGAGGGTTGAGGGTTGAGGTTTGAGGGTTGAGGGTTGAGAATGAAGGCTGAGGGTTGAGGGTTTAGGGTTGAGGGGACAGTCCTGCTTCTGGGGTTTCGGGTTGAAGGGATTTAGGGTTGCAGGGGGGTTCGGGTTTAGGGTTTAGGGTTTTAGGGCTTTAGTAGGTTTTTTGAGGCTCGGGCTCAGAGCCGTCCCGACGCCCAGGGACAGCCCCTAGGGTGTAGAGAACTCTTGTGTTGTGCCACACGCACACGTTTGTACGCGTCCCCGTTAGGGGTAGCACTTCGCATACTGCGCAGTTCAGTTTTGATCTAGGTCGCGATTTGTGCTTGTGCTTGCTCACTACTTACGGTATTCTAACTTTCGATAGCCATGGCAAGCCCCTCCGAGCATGATGGCGCCGCCGCGGCCGGAGACGGGCCACAGGTAGCAGCCGGCGCTCCACCAGCTCAAATCTTGGCAGCAAACCAGTCGGGGGAAGCCCCCCCGGCACCTACCGAGATCCAAGAACTCCATGAGATCAATCCCAATCTCCAAATTTGCCAACTGAAGGATGGAACTTACGCTACCATTACTGAAGGTAAGCGCACTCCCATCACAATGATAGTCTACGAGTCATTGTTGACCTCTATCGCTAGCCCTCCCAAACATCCAGCTCCCTCCGACAGTAATTGGACAGGAGTTACGGGATTGAAAGCTCCTTCAGACGGTATGACAGACAGAGAACCAATCGAATGGGGCGACATGGACCCTAACTACGTGAAAGAACTTCGCAGTGATCCTATCAAGTATCGCATGTTTATGGCTACACACCGCAGTAAACAGCCCCGTTTAGAGTACCAGCATGCCCCGGGGGGCACAGCTAGTTTTGTTGCACCGGTAGAACAGTCTTCCTCATCCTCAGTAGGTCCTGCTCCCCCACTGGCTACGTCGGAACCAGCATTTTCACAAATTGCCCAGGACTCCATGCATACTTGGTTTGAAAAATACCACCATGAACAGGTGCAGCCGTTGCTGTCACGAGTCGCTCAGATTGAGTCCCAGGATCTCCTTTCGAAGTTCTCTAAGGTAGAGAAAGTAGCGAGATTGGATCGCGTTGCAGCACTTACGGTACAATCGGACACTCACAATAGAACCTGCATCATCCATGGAATACCCCCATTCTGCTCCCTCAAAGTTATCCAAGATAATTTGTACTACTTGCTTGCAGCCTGTGACTTACAGATGGATGACATACAAACTACCACCAACCATTTGTTGACAAGCTCCTCCGCCTTCCTGAAGCTCACGTTTGTTCGGGAATCTCATGCAAAACAGTTCTTTCAGGGTTTTAGGCGCTCCAAAAGATATTTTCGGAACCGAGAATCAGGCGATGATGTGCACATTAGAGTAGAGAGAGACCTTAGTGTCATAGAACGCATTGAAAGGCAACCCCTCCTTGCCGTTGTGGACTGCCTCACAAAACTCCCGGCCGAAGGTGACACGATACCCATCTTTACGGAGTACCTCCGTACCGACTTTAACTCCTTGCAACTCTGGCAGCCAGATGACAACGAGCTCCTAGCGCAAGTCATCTACCTCCAAGACTCTGAGGGCAACACTGTTTGCCACTTAGGGATTCTCCCTTCCCATAAGACCCATATATTGTCAGTCTTTGCAGGAGCTCTCCAAACTCGAATGCATGATACCCTCCGTTTCATCCAAGCTTCAGCTAATGCCTCTAGACATCGAGCCACCACGGTACGGTTTCATTACTCACAGTCCCAGGATATCAGTAACATCTCCCCTTCGGAAGCCCTCAAGTATTTCCCGTATGAAATTAGACCTTTGGAGCTTACCACAGAGGTTCGTGATACCTTAGCATGCTCCCCGAACATTCTCCTGGACACCTATGCCCCCAGCGGTCTTCAGCCCCTAATCCAACAAGCTATGCAAGATCAGTCTATTAACCCGAGAGAGTTTGGCAAAGGTGCCCGAAACAAGGGCGGTCGTTTTGCCTCCAGAAATGACAGGGAAGTTGTGATGGACGATGACTAGGATGACTCTCGAGGTAAGGATGCTCCCAAAGGTAAGGGAAAAGGCAAAAAGGGTAAGAGAGCCCAGTACTACGATTTCCCCACTAACCGACACTCCCAACGACAAGACAGTGCCTGGCACGATGATGGATGGCAGCAAACACCTCCTCGACAGTACCAGTGGAGAGAACCCCAACCATGGAATGCTCCCTCCCCTACCCCTGTACCATGGCAGAATCAGAACCCTACCCCTGCTACGGATAGACGCCCAGGATGGGGCACTGGCAAACCAACTGCGGGAGGCAAAGGACATCGCCTCTTGGACGACAGTACTTTGAGACCCAACTTAGTACAGTGTGACGATTGTTCCGCCCTTCTAGGTACTAACTCAGATTGTGCAGTTTGTGTCTCCTCGGGTCACGTTGAAATTTTGCAAGGATTTCAGAGGTTTCAACACCTAGTTCCTTTCTCCCAACCGATCATCCCCTGGTTCCCATGCCCTTTCTTTGTCGAAGCACCAGATGGTACTCTACCCAGTTGCAATCACGATATGAAATCTCCTTGTTACTGTTGTTCAACCTGGGATGGCTTTGTTACTAGGTACTACTCCGGATCCATTTCGCAAGATGAGGCTTCCCCAGTAGTTCACTCCCTGATGGCTGCCTACGAAAGAGCCATTGTGGAACTCCTTGAAGATCCGACAGTTCTCTATGTCAAATACCAAGAGACATATCAGGAGGTCTACTCAATGCATCTTCCGGATTCGGCTATTAATTGGTGGTACATGGTACTCACAAGGGCAACAGATACCTCTGACCCCCTCACCGATCTCCCCAGGCCCTGGAAACACATTACCTTCACCAACCAATCTCCTTCTCTCCTTTCTCAGTATCCAGCTTTTCACCAGCTAAGCTACTCAGTTGACTCCTGTAATGTCCAGGGCTGCAGTATGATTCTCAGAATCGTAGCCCATGCCTGCTCTTTCATTCCGGAGCACTTAGTTCAAGCCTTCGAACTTCCGAACTTGTCGGTTATCGCTTACCTAGGATACTCCCCCAAGGACATTATTACTCTTGACCTGATCCCATGGCACTCCCTAGTTAGGGAAACATTCCGCTGGGCCTTTCAGGATTCCCGGGCCTATGAGTCATTTACGCAAGAATCTGTAGAGACAGTCGCCTACTACCTGCTCCATAATAACTCCGAGTTCCTCCTGGATCAGTTTTGTCATATTTTTGCCAATCTCCTCTCAAGGCATACAGACCTTACGGCGGTATTCCTAGGACAGGCTCCCTTTGTCAACGATCCGCTCCGCCGTTTGGCAGCGGCGGGCTCCTCCTACTTTGACACCGTATACCATAATATGGCAGCTATTTATGGTCTCCACACCACTTCCAAACAGCATATTTTAGCCCCCAATGAGGCCCTCTGTACAATCTACGATTTGGTTGTAAAAATGTCGCCTCCCAATTCAACCGTGCAAACACATGCAACAGCAGCGCTTTCGAGAAATTGGAACAATAGGGGCAACAGTATGGAGGCACTCTCCCTTATGCTAGCAGAGCGGGGTGAACATACCTTCATAGTTGGTATGGCCTGGATTGTCCTCCAGCTCACTTATGCAACTCAAGCCTACCCATGGCTGGCCCAATATCTCCAGCCCTGACAAACTCTGAGGTGTATTCAGCTGAACATCTTCCACGAGCGGTCTCCCAGCATCAATGGAGACTCTCCTTCATCCGCTGGAAACGCAAGGTCTCCCCTTTGTATGAATAGTTCTCCCGTTACCGAAGCCCTCGCGATCCAGCGAGTTAGGCGAGACCACACTTACGATACCCCACACTTACGTTACGGACTCTTGGTCAGCATTAGCGGCTTCTCCGCAGCAGAGCTGCGGCCCGTGCAGAGCAGCGCAGCCTACGCCGCGCCAGCCCTACAACGCCCGCCACGTGAGCGAGGGAAAGCACTGCGTACGGTTACCTTGTCCTTTTGGGGTTATTGTAGTCCCTCTCCCCTTCCCAGACTTAGGGTTTCTTCTTCCTGTCTTGGCGGTTTTTTGTGGAAACAAGCACAGCAGCGACACCTTTTCTGTTTCACCCACATTTTCTCACAACGCCACCGGAGTTTTGCAGTCCTGACGCACCGATGCTTCTTGATTAGTGGTTTTGTAGGAGAGCGAAACCAGCTATTACATGCTCTGAATGGAAATTATATATGGTATTCCTCATATACTCCTCGCTCCCATACGTATTTGTGGAAACAGTCTTTTTTTCTACCTAATGGTATGCGCGTCTTCAGATACTCTTTTTATTCAAAGGACTCTCTATGGTTGCACGCCCATAGAAGAGGCGAGTCCTTCGAGGTGGAAACCACCAGAGCTGCCTCCCCTCAATTATACGGGACGGTTATGAGAGCGGTGGCCTCCAAGGGAGGCGGGCCGGGAAGCCGCTGGCATCTCTACCGATATTATGACAGATTGCTCCACAATCCTAAAGTCAACACACACAACACTTACGATATGGAACACTTACGTTATGGAGTTTCAGATGCTGAGGATTGCCATCGCGACTGCCAACACCGTGAAGCCCACCGGGGAAACTCGCGAGGAGTACGCTCCGATTCAGCTATAGAAAGACGCCGTGAATTAGCTAAAACCAAAAGAGCTCAAGGTAGAAGAGATTTTCGTATGTGGAAAAGTGGTTGTAAGGATGCCACCCGGAGGGTACCCGGTGGACCCCATCCTTTACCCCCGGCTTACCCGAAACCGACGAGCACTGTGCGCCTCCTTAAGCAGCTCAACCCGTGTAGGGCTCGCTCCCTTAGACATGCGCCACACCAATCCCGCGATATCAACTCCAAATTATCTTTTCCATTACCCACTGGAACGCAGGTTAAAATTGCCACGTGGAACGTAGAAGGTCTCCAGGAGGTAGCCAAGTATGACCAGCTGTTGCTCTTTGCCCGCCAGCAGGGTATCGATATAATCATGGCCCAGGAAACTAGAGCTACCTCCTCGCACACTTTCACAAAGCATGGGTGGGAAATCTTGCACTCAGGACACCCTCAGGCTCGATATCATGGAGTAGGATTTTTTGTTTCCCCCAAAATGCGACAACATGTGAATGATTTTAAACCGCACTCCCCCCGCATATGCGAGATCACGCTGAATACCCGACCCCATAAGATTACCCTCCTGAATGTCTATGCTCCCAGCCAGGTGGAAGACGCCGAGATGGATCGGCAACGCAAGTCCGCATTCTGGACGGACTTAAACGAGCTCATTGTTGCGCATGATAACCTGGATCATTTAGTTCTAGCGGGAGATTTGAACTCTCGACTAGATGCCAGCATTGACGATGAAGAAGCCCATATAGGCTCAGCTGTTGTTGGCCAACGACAGTCCATTCAAGATGACTCAAGGGATAATGCGATTTATTTATATGATACCCTGCAGGCACATTCCCTCATTCTCCCCCAGACATTCACCAAGTTGTCCTTCTCAAAGCGTTGTACTTATAAGGAAATGGGATGCGAAGACCATCTTTTGAAAGGCACATCCGTTAAAGACTGGACTGCCCTAGATTACGTGGCGGTCCCACCCCGGCTCCGCGATGTACTTACCATTTATGGCTCCACCTTTCAACAGCTTATCAACACTCGCCATTTACCTCTCTCCTTTGGGATTAAAACCCACTTTCTCCCTCCCGTTGCTTCGACGGCGCCCCCCAAAAAGGATTTTACCGATCTCACACTATTTTCGGAAAAGGTTGAGACCACTCTTCTCAAAGAAACTAATGATTCCTATAACCTTCCTCCCAAATGTCCGAATCACTACGTCGCATATACCGATGGCTCCTGTCCTAATAATAAGGTTGTGTCGTTTAATAACCCCGCCGGATGGGGATTTGCTGTCACCTTAGTTGACACTGACCCCACTAAGCATCCCCCCCCTTCCTCAACTTGGATCATGGGCTTTGGATCTGTTAAGTCAAATCCTTTTGCCGTTGAAGGACCACTCCCAGGCTCAAATAACACCGGAGAACTTAAGGCTCTAATAGAGTTGTTTGATTTTCTTCTCTACTACTCAAGTTATCCCCCGGGTTCTTCCCTCACTATATATACGGACTCCAGTTATGCTAAGAATCTCCTTTTAGGTAGTTCCCTTCCGGCGACTCACCCGCAATTGGTCGCTCTTGCGCAACAATATTTCGCCGCTCTCCGCTCCACATTCTATGTTCTTCTGTTAAGCGTACCAGCTCACCAAGGTGTCCCAGGTAATGAAATCGCTGACCGGCTTGCCAAAAAAGGTGTTACAGAATCATGCAAAATAGGTAGATTCTCGTTCTCCCCTGTGGCCTCTCTCTCCCCCCCGGAGTTCACCTTCAATTTTGAGGAAGGGTCTTCTAAAACAGTTGACAAACAGGACTCCTTTTTAACTGAAATTCTAACCTCTTCTCTTTCCCTTATCCCCGAGATTCCCATTAGTGCAAAAAAGCCGTGGATCTCTAAGTCTACTCTGGACCTTATCGACCGTTTTCAAAAAACTAAATATGATGATGTCTCCGAAGTTAAAAAGGCGCGCAAACAGATTAAAAAGAGTGCTAGAAAAGATAAAAAGAGCTTCGTCGAATCTTGCCTCCACAGCGATTTTCATGGCTCCTCTGTTCATCAATGGCAACATGTAAAATCTGTCCGAGCTCCCTTTCGACCACGAGCAGCGGGCCTCCTAGATCAACGCAACAGAGTCGTTTCTAAAACACGTCGAGCCGAAACATTTGCTGACTATCTCTCCTCCAAAATATGGTACTCTGCAGGAGATGCTCCTGTTCCTGTTACCACTGGTCTGCCCCCTAGCGACTCCATATCCGCTCCTTTTTCTATGCAAAACTTGAATGCTGCTCTCCGTAAACTAAAAAAATCCAAGGCTCCCGGCCCTAACGGATTGGTTAGTGAAATATATAAGCACGCTCCTTTCATACTTAAAAGCTTCATGCTCGAGCATTATAATCAATGCCTTGACTCCGCCACGGTGCCTGACTCTTGGATGCTATCAGAAGTGGTAATGATAGTTAAAGATCATGCGAAGGACACACGACTTATGAGCAATTACCGTCCAATCTCTCTCACCAATATATCTTACAAAATCTTCGCCTCTATGATTCAGACTCGCCTTGAGTACTACCTTGACGCTCGTATTAGGCCTACCCAATTTGGCTTTCGAAAAAATCATTCCACTTCTCAACCCATACATGTCCTTAGGCGCTTAGTGGAAGTTTTTGAGCGACAAACATCCTCTTTCCATGCTCTCTTTCTGGACTGGGAAAAAGCTTTTGATTCAGTTACCTTCACTGCTATTAGGTCCTCCCTGATCTTTATGGGTGTCCCCGAAAGGATGATTAATGTCATTATGGCACTATATAGGGCTCCCTCCTTTAAAGTCCGTGACTCCGGTGTCACTTCGGACTTACAGCTACAAACAAAAGGCCTCCGCCAAGGTTGCCCGCTCTCCCCATACTTGTTCTCCTTTGTGCTCACTCACCTTTTCTATGATGTAGAATCCCAGTACGCTGAACAGTATGGAGAAATATCTGGGGTCTTTTATACTCCTTCGCCACTGTGGGACCTGGAGTATGCTGATGACACAGTTTTGTTATCTTCTTCGGCGGACCAGCTCAATAGGCTCCTGCGTCTCTTACAACAGGAGGGACGTCTTCGCGGCCTCCAACTGAACAAGGATAAGTGCGAACATATGCGTCTTAATACTGACAGAAGAATATACTTCCAACCCAATGACTCCTTCCCCTGTGATTGCCTGTATTGCCAAGGTTCTCTTTCATCCCTAAGACCAGTCTCCCTCTCTAATGAGGTCAAATACCTTGGAGCCTACATAGATGCAACGTCCTCGAATAACAAGCACTTACGATATCGCATCTCCCAGGCAATTGCGGCTTCTAAGTCCCTCCGCCCTCTTACGGGACACAGTGCCCTCCCACCCTCCTGGAAGTTAAGAGTCTACAAAACAGTCATACAGTCTATTTTACTATATGCAATGGAAAGTGCTACATTGTCTCCTTCTCAACTGATTCATCTTGATTCTATTCACTATAAAACTTTACGTCGTATTTTCAAAGTTAAATCGTCCTTCTACCACAGAGTACTAGAACCTTCGGAAGCGCACTGCTCCAACCAGTATTTACATGATCTAGCTTTCCGTACTTCGAAGACTATTCCTCCCTCTCGATTGTACTCCCAGAATCGATTGAAGCTATTGGGGCATCTCCTTCGTCACTCCGCTTCCAAGCGCAATCTACGTTTGCCCACTCCCACTCCTATAGGCGCACCTTTGGGAGTAATAGACCTGGACGTCCCAGGACGCATTGGGCAGCATCCTGCCTTACGGAAGCAAAGCTTCGCTCGGAATACGTAGAGTCAGACGCTCCCCCCTCCCATCTTGATCTTGGCCACTCCTTCTTTGGGATACCTACGCAGACTGACATCATTAGGGCGCATGGCGGCTCCTCCTTGGTATACCTGGATAACACCCAGCTATATCGCACCCTTCTCCCCTTGTCACAACAAAGGGACCGATGGCGCGTACTCATACATAAGCCATAATTTCCATTCAGAGCTGTTTGTTTATAGTTCTTTCTTTCGCTTTCCTACGTACTACTCTGAAAAGCGTCGGTGCTGACGGCCGCCGACCCGCGGCTTGCGCATTGAAAAAAAAAAGTAGGTTTTTTGTTTAAAGGGTTTTTGGGGGTCCGGATGACTTTTGAGGCGCTCCTTAAGGCCGCACTGGCAGGTCGACGAGATTTTGGCCACCATTCGCCATGACATCACTGCGGTGGAGACCAACCTCGAGGAATCCGCACTGAGAGCTGAGGGCGGTCTGGGGCTAAGGGTTTACGTAAACTCTCTTTAATTCTTACACCCAAACCCTACTGCAAACTCTAACCCAAAACTGGCCCCAAACCTTCTTTCTTTCGGGCGTCGGAGAGATTCTCGGATGGTTGGAGCGGGCTTTTGCGGCTTAGGTTGCACCCTGAACCCGAAACCCGAAACCGTCTCCATGATCTCACAGCATCCGCCTGTCTCCTGGGTTTAGGGCTTAGGGTTCAAAGCCCCAAGCCCCTGAACCCAACTCCCGCACCTAAGCAGCCTTAAGCCCAATGTCCAGCTGCAAGCCGGAAAGCCCTACACCCTACGCCCTATGCCCTGCACCCTACACCCTAAACCCTAAGCCCTAAACCCTAATCCCTAAACCCTGAACCCTAACCCTAAGCCCTAAACCCTAAACCCTAAAACCTAAACCCCCAGCCCAAGCTTTCAAAGCTTCGGGAGCCCATCGCCCCCCTGCCAGGAGTCGAAGGCGAAGATCACCAGTGACACGGACCAGGCCGGACGCTTTGCAACTTCGTGTGTGGCGGGGAGCAGGAGGCGGCGGAGGTTTAGGGTTTAGGGTTTAGGGTTGAGGTAGGCGGGAGGAGGAGGATTTAGGGGTTTGAAAGAGGAAGTTATGGTTTCAGGGTTTAGGTTTAGGGTTTGTTGGGGTTTTAGGGGAGCCTGATATACTGTACCCTGAACCTCTGTCACCCACTCCCGCCTTTTTTAAGCACCTCTAGGTTCTTTGGGTTTAGGGTTTAGGGTTTAGGGTTGATTTTGGGGGTATCCAGAATGCCAGGCGGTGAATGCCCTGAATGGGCGCATTGACTTCACCAACAAGGACGGGCGACTCGACATGACACTCGAAGAGTGCCCCCCATCTCCGGTTGGCCCTACATGAACCCTAAACCCGAAGACCTTAACGCCTAAACCCTAAACCCTAAACCCTAAACCCTAAACCCTAAACCCTAAACCCTAAACCCTAAGCCCTAAACCCTAAACCCTAAACCCTAAACCCTAAACCCTAAACCCTAAACCCCACAAAACACACACTGAGGTCCACCACTGGCACATCCCCCACGAACTATGCCTAAGTACCATCCCCAAAGCTGGTTTCGAGCGCGCTCTCGGGTTTTTCGGGTTTTGGGGTTTTAGGGTTTTAGGGTTTAGGGTTTTAGGGGTTTTGGGGTTTTGGGGTTTAGGGTTTTAGGGTTTTGGGGTTTTAGGGTTTTAGGGTTTTAGGGTTTTCGGGGTTTTAGGGTTTTAGGGGTTTAGGGTTTTAGGGTTTTAGGGTTCTCGGGGTTTTAGGGTTTTAGGGGTTTAGGATTTTAGGTTTTGGGGTTTTGGGTGGGGTCTCTCGGTTCAGGCGCCATGTTGCTGTCAGCGTGCTGGTTTGTTGTATTTCGTCATCGGTCCGCCCCTCTCTGCTTCTACAGTTGGCAAGCAGAGAGGGTTTAGGGGTTAGGGTTTAGGGTTTAGGGTGCAACATGCGCAACATGCATGTAGTATGACATCTTTCAAACCAAAGCCAATAAACCCCCGAAGCCCCAAAACCCCCCAAAACCCCCTAAACCCCCTAAACCCCCTAAACCCCCTAAACCCTAAACCCCAAACCCTAAACCCTAAACCCCAAACCCTAAACCCTAAACCCCAAAACCCCTAAACCCCAAAAGCCGCTTCCTGGCAGGACCTGGCGGCCACGCAGGAGTCTCTGCACACGACCCAGAACTCTCTGAGCGACTGCTTCAATGAGGCCGCCCTGCGCGCAAGTTTAGGGTTTAGGGTTTAGGGTTTAGGGCCCCTCTAAGGGACCTTTAGAACAAGGTTTAGGGTCTAGCGTTTGGGGTTTAGGGTTTAGGGTTCAGGGTGTAGGGTTTGAGTTTCGGGTTTAGCCAAATTCTTGCTCAAAAGCCGAGAGCCATCTAACCCTAAGCAAAACCCCTAAACCCGAAACCCAAAATGCCCTAAACTAAGAACCCCAAACCCAAATGGTTTAGGCAACCTTACTACACCCAACACTGTTCATCCAAAAAGCACAAACTCAAACCCCAACCCGAAGACCCTAAACCCTAAACCCTAAACCCTAAACCCTAAACCCTAAACCCTAAACCCTAAACCCTAGACCCTAGACCCTAGACCCTAGACCCTAGACCCTAAACCCTAAACCCCACCCCCCCCCGCCCCCCCTGAAGCCGCGGAAGGTGGCCGTGGTGCGCAGCGACCTGGAGCGCAACGTGGCCGACACGGATGCTTGGCGGAAGGAAGGCCTTGCCTCGGCCTTTGTGGCCTTTTTCTTGGGGGGGGGGGGGGTTGGGGCTTTGGGTTTAGGGTTTTGGGTTTAGGGTTTAGGGTTTAGGG
Source organism: Symbiodinium natans (assembly GCA_905221605.1). Classification (NCBI taxonomy): domain Eukaryota; class Dinophyceae; order Suessiales; family Symbiodiniaceae; genus Symbiodinium; species Symbiodinium natans. Next base: position 157,249 of record CAJNDS010002709.1, on the reverse strand, counting down.
TTTGGGGTTTAGGGTTGCGGGTTTTGGGGTTTGGGTTCTTTTTTGGGGGGTAGGGTTTTGGGGTCTTGGGTGTTTAGGGTCTAGGGTTTACGTTTCTACGCCTCTTGCTGCTTAAGCCTGAACCCTGCCCACCCACAAGAATCATTTGGGTTGGGGGAGGGGTGGGGGGGCGTACTTTTTGTGGGGGACTTTGCCATGACTGCCCCTGCAGCCCTTCTATCCTCTGAGGAAGCCCGCCTGAAGAACGACATCCGCCAGAAGCAGTCGTTGGGCCAAGCGCGGGTTGTTTCGGGCTTCAAGAAGGGAGGGTTAGGGTATTCGGCAAATCTTCAGGGTACCGGGTATCGGGTGTAGGGTGTCAGGAGTTTAGGGATTTAGGGTTTCAGGAGTTCGGGTTTAGGGTTGAGGGTTTCAGGAGTGAGGGTCTCAGGAGTTCGGTTTAAGGCTTGTCTGTCGTCACATCATCTCTTCCGGCCTACTCCGGGAGGATTTCCCTGTCCTGGGAGATTTTCGATGTTCGGGCTTTAGGGTTTAGGGTTTAGGGTTCAGGGTTTGGGGTTCAGGGCTGTGTATGGTCCCTCAAGATGGCGCCTTACCTTAACAGGGGCTTGAAGGTGTACAGAAGGGCTTCAAAAATTGGGGATTCTTGAGACCACCCGAAGAAATTCCCGTCAGTCGATGCCCGTGGATCCCTTAGTAAGCCTCCCCAAAACCGCAAAAAGAAGCCGAATTCTTCAACCCTAAACCCTAAACCCTAAGCCCTAAACCCTAAACCCTAAATCCCTGAGTAGTAGAGGGGCCCGTGCCGCCAAGGCAGGAGGCTTTTGAGAAGATTGGGGCCGTGGAGCAGCAGGCCTTGCGTGCAGGGTTTTCGGGTTTCGGGTTTAGGGTTTAGGGTTCAGGGTTTAGGGTTTAGGGTTTGCGTTACGAGTTTAGGGTTTAGGGTTACTAGGGTTCAGGAATGGGAGAGGTCATATTTCCTTGGAGTCTTTAGGGTTCAGGGTTTAGGGTTTAGGGTTTGGGGTTTAGGGTTCAGGGTTTAGGGTTTAGGCTTACCCTAAACCCTAAATCCTAAGCTGCACAAGCTCACAGGCCGTCGGGCTCCAAAGGGAGTGTTCCCTGTGTTTGAGCGGTTTAACTGAACCCCCAAGCCTCCAGGTCAAGACGCCAAACACCCGAATAGTCTAAACCCTAAACCCAAAACCCTAGACCCTAAACCCTAAACCCTAAACCCTAAACCCTAAACCCTAAACCCTAAACCCTAAACCCTAAACCCTAAACCCTAAACTCCATACCCTAAACCCTAAACCCTAAACCCTAAACCCTAAACCCTAAACCCTAAACCCTAAACCCTAAACCCTAAACCCTAAACCCTAAACCCTAAACCCAAAAAAGGCCGAGCTGCGCAGCGCCGAAGCCTCGCGCCGCCTCGGAGCCCTGGACCTGCCGCTGAGCCGCACTTGCTTTTGTTCGGGGTTTAGGGTTTAGGGTTTTTGGGGGTTTAGGGCTGGGGTTTAGGGTTTAGGGTTTAGGGTTTAGGGTTTAGGGTTTAGGGTTTACGGTTTAGGGTTTAGGGTTTGGGGTTTGGGGTTTAGGGTTTAGTGTTACCTATAACTGTACTTCTCACCGGGTTTGTTTGGGGTTTAGGGGGTGCAAACCCACGAAAAAGCCCAAGGCCTCCCAAGCCCCCGAAGCCCTAACATAGGGGCCCTAACAAGTCGAATAGGGCCCTGGGGATAGTATAGTATCAATATTACCTTAAACCCTAAATCCTAAACCCGAAACCCTAAACCCTAAACCCTAAACCCTAAACCCTAAACCCTGAACCCTAAACCCTAAACCCTAAACCCTAAACCCTAAACCCTAAACCCTAAACTGGTACAGGTATACTTGGTTCATGCGTGCCATGAACCTCCAAGGCGCATGAGCGGAGTCCAGGGCGGGCTTGGAGAGCACAAGCGCGCTTGGGGCCTCAGAAAGCTGGGGTTTAGGGTTTAGGGTTTGGGGTTTAGGGTTTAGGGTTTGGGGTTTCGGGCTTAGGGTTTGGGGTTTAGGGTTTGGGGTTTGGGGTTTTAGGGTATGGGGTTTAGGGTTTTAGGGTTTGGGGTTTAGGGCTTAGGGTTTGGGGTTTAGTGTTTAGGGTTTGGGGTTTAGGGTTTAGGGTTTGGGGTTTAGGGCTTAGGGTTTGGGGTTTAGGGTTTGGGGTTTGGGGTTTGGGGTTTAGGGTTTAGGGTTTGGGGTTTAGGGCTTAGGGTTTGGGGTTCAGGGTTCGGGGTTTGGGGTTTTAGGGTATGGGGTTTAGGGTTTTAGGGTTTGGGGTTTTAGGGTTTGGGGTTTGAGGTTGAGGGTTTAGGGTTTGGGGTTTAGCGTTTAGGTTTAGGGATATGCTGGGACCCAAGTAGGCCCTTATTCCCACTTTCTTAGGGTTCGGGTTACCTTATAAGCCCCTGGAAACCCTTTTGATTGCTAGGCTACTCCTAACGAGGTTAGCTGTTGGGACATTTATTATTTCTCTTGTTTGGGTCCTTCAGGGGCCCTATATATAAATATGTTTAAAGGCAAAACCAGAAATCCCCAGGGGTCGGAAATATAGGTGTTAAAGGTTTTAATGTTTTAGGCGACCAGGACAGGGTGAAGCATGAACTTCGCTGCTTGATTGAGGGCCTGTTTTACGCAGGCACCCTCGACCAATTCAACCTTCCCACACTGGCCTGCATGGAGACATTGGCGAGGCGAGTGCAGACGATAGTCGACGCATATGCGACTGCCGGAGGGGGGGTGCCCCAGATTGGGCAAATGCTCGCCTTTTCAGCGGCAATGTTGGGCCAGACGATGCAGTCGCCCCTTTGAGGTGTTAAGGGCTTACGGGCTTAAGGGATTAGGGTTTAGGGGCTTTAGGGCTTAAGGCTTTAGGGCTTGAGGCTTTAAGAGCTTAAGTTTAGGGCAAAGAGTTCTAGGCTTTCTAAGAAAAGCTAAACTGGCCCCTGAATATGGCCTCTTCAGTGTCCCCTCAATCATCAATCCCAAACCCTAAACCCTAAACCCTAAACCCTAAACCCTAAACCCTAAACCCTAAACCCTAAACCTAAACCCTAAACCCTAAACCCTAAACCCTAAACCCTAAACCCTAAACCCTAAACCCTAAACCCTAAACCCTAAACCCTAAACCCCAATCCCTACACCCAAAGCCCAAGGTTTGGGTTCTAGGGCTTCAGAGTTTCAGGGCTTTAGGGAGCGGCTTGAAGGTTTCAGGTTGTAGGGCAAGGGTTTTAGGTTTTTTTGGATTTCAAGGTTTAGGTTTTAGGGGTTTCGGGCTTAGGGTTGTTTCATAGGGTTTAAGGGCTTTCCGGTTTTTGGGAGGAAGGGTCTAGACTTCAGGGCTTTCGGTTTTGGGGCTGAAGGGTTTAGGGTGGGTAGGGCGAAGTAGGGCATAGGGCTTAGGGGTTTAGGGGTTTGGGGTTCCTCATGGGTAGTTCTGAAAAATACGGTCCCGTTCGGGGGGGGGGGGGGGGTCCTTTTTTATAAGGTGCCGTTCTCTCTAGGGACCCAAAAGGGAACCTATAGAGACAAGTACTCTCACTCTCCCCACAGGTCCTTTCTACATATACACATATATGGAGAGAAAGATGTTCTTACTTTTTTTGTTGGGGTGGGGCAGCTTGATTAGGCCGGGCTTACCCCAAACCCTAAACCCGAGGCACCCCAACCCCAAAAACAAGCCCAAAACCAGCCCCCCCCCCAAAAAAAAAAAAAAAAAACAAACCTAAAACCTAACACCCAAACAAAACCCTAAACCCTATACCCCAAACCCTAAACCCAAACCCCAAACCCCATACCCCAAACCCGAAACCCCAAACCCCAAACCCTAAACCCTAAACCCTAAACCCTAAACCCTAAACCCTAAACCCTCAACCCTCAACCCTAAACCCTAAACCCTAAACCCCCTTTGTGGAAAGCGCAGCCCTCTGAGGACATCCTGAAGTTGCGGGAGGAGGTGAATGGCCTGACCGTGAAGAGCGCCTCCCACGAGGTGCCCTTCGTTTAGGGTTTAGGGTTTAGGGTTTAGGGTTTAGGGTTTAGGGTTTAGGGTTTGGGGTTTAGGGTTTGGGGTTTAGGGTTTGAGCCACGAGGTGCCCTTCAAGTCGGTTGTTTAGGGGCTTCATAGAGGGTTCCGGGGGGAGGGTTTAGGGTTTAGGGTTTCGGGGAGCATTTAGGGTTTAGGGTTTAGGGTTTAGGGTTTAGGGTTTAGGGTTTTTCGCCTACCTTGTTGTAGGCTACCCAAGAATCCTCACAGGAACTCACCTCCTGAAGCCACACGCCCCAAAACCACAAACAGCCGACTCCCAAACCACGAAGCCCTGACCCAACCTTTGGCACTTGGGTGGATATCCCTAAACCCTAAACCCTAAACCCTAAACCCTAAACCCTAAACCCTCAACCCTCAACCCTCAACCCTAAACCCTAAACCCTAAACCCTAACCCCTAACCCCTAAACCCAGGTGGATATCCAGAAGAACAGTGACGCTGTGCGCAAGATGGAGCGCTGCTGGAATGCTGGGTTTCGTTTGAGACTTTAGGGTTTAGGGCTTACGTTTAGGGCCTCCACCGCTGAACCCCTAACCCCTCAATCCTCAATCCTACCCCCAAAAGGCCCAAAACATCCCCAATCGTGTCCTACAAAGAAGGCCTGAAACTCCAAAAGGCCCGAAGGCCCAAAGCCTAAACCTTCCACCCTACCCTAAGGGTCCATGTACCAAAATAGCATATACTTGGGCCCTAAAGCTACTTTTTGGGAACCCCTTTAAAGCCCAAGTATATCCTATACAGCTACATGGATCCTGAGGGCTATCCTACCAGCCCTGAACGCCTGAAGCCTAGAAACTCCACGTGCTGAAGGCAAGATCCCTCAAGCCAAATCTTGGGATGTGTCCCCCTCATACGAACAGTCCTCAAAAGGCCCTGAACCCTAAACCCTGAACCCTAAACCCTAAACCCTAAACCCTAAACCCTAAACCCTAAACCCTAAACCCTAATAAACCCTAAACCCTAAACCCTAATCCCTATTAAGGACTGTTAGTATCAGCGGGGGTTTGGGAACATCCCTCAACCCCAAACCCTAAACACCCATCGTTCTCTGTAGGCTGCTACGATGAGAAGCGCCTCACAGGCTTCTTAGGTCCCTAAACCCTAAACCCTAAACCCTAAACCCTAAACCCCAAACCCTAAACCCTAAACCCCAAACCCTCAACCCTAAACCCTAAACCCTAAAAACCTCAGCCCCAACAGCAAGGCTTTGGGGCTCTTAAGGTCTGGATGTATGGGCTTTCGCATTTCAGGCCTTGGGATGTTTGTATTCCGAAACCCTAAACTCCGAACCCTCCCTCCCCCAACAGATCAAAGCTTGACGAGAAGCCCTTGAACGCTGGGCGCGGCGACAGGAGAAGCAGCGCAACATGGACGAGCAAAACTGGAAGGCGGGCTTCGGGTGTCTAGGGTTGAGGGTTCATTGCCTCAGGGTGCGGGGGTGTAGGGTTTAGGGCTGGTTGTATAGGGTTTATGGCTTCGGGAGACATGGGCCCCAAACCCTAAACCCTAAACCCTAAACCCTAAATCCTCAACCCTAAACCCTAAACCCTAAATCCTCAACCCTAAACCCTAAACCCTAAGCCCTAAGCCCTAAGCCCTAAGCCCTAAGCCCTAAGCCCTAAGCCCTAAGCCCTAAGCCCTAAGCCCTAAGCCCTAAGCCCTAAGCCCTAAGCCCTAAGCCCTACGGAACCACCTTTTCTCGAGCGGAGGCCCAGATGGATGCAGTCCACGACGTGTTGGACACCAAGGTTGGGTACTGTACCTATAACTAAGGGAGGGCTCTAAACCCTAAACCCTAAACCCTAAACCCTAAACCCTAAACCCTAAACCCTAAACCCTAAACCCTAAACCCTAAACCCTAAAGCCTAAAGCCTAAAGCCTAAAGCCTAAACCCTAAACCCTAAACCCTAAACCCTAAACCCAAACCCCTTAATTAAGGAAGATCCCTTAAAGCATATTCGGGTTCCTATCTTAATTTAAGGGATATTCCTCAATCAAGGGGGTTTTGGGGTCTCTGCGGGGGGGGGTTCCAGGGGGGTATGTAAGCCAAGGTTCCCGAATCCCTTAAGCACCCTATAAGTAGCAAACTTCTTACCTTGGGGTGAGCTTAGGGGGCTTTAGAAGTGCAGTTCTAATTGGGGTTATAAGTACCTTGAACCTCCCAGTGGTGGTGTTCGGGGTGTTAGGATTTGGGGTTTTGGGTCGTAGGGCTTGGGATGTTAAGAATATTGGGGGTTTAGGGTTTGGGGGTTCAGGGTTTGGGTTTGGGGTTTGGGGTTTGGGGTTTGGGGCTTAGGGTGTGGGGCTTAGGGCTTAGGGTTTGGGGTCTTAGGGGTTAGGGCTTAAGGGGGTGTAATCCTGCACCGCCCAAAGTTGCACAGTTCTTTGCGTGCCGGGGGCTCAAGAGGTGGAATCAACCCTAAACCCCAAACCCTAAACCCTAAACCCTAAACCCTAAACCCTAAACCCTAAACCCTAAACCCTAAACCCTGTTCATTGGGATCCCAGCATCCCAATACCCCGCCCCCTTTAAATGACCCAATTGATTGGTTTTCTTTGGCCCGACAGACTGCAACGTACTAAAGAAAGAGAGGGAGGTGAAATTCGATGCCTTCCGCCCCAACCCCCCCAAACCCTTCTCCCCTCTACACCCCTCAGCCACTGAAATCCAAAGCGCCTAAACCCTACAACCCCCGAAACCTCGGAAACAAACCCAAATGGAAGCCCCTAACCCCGGACCCTAAACCCTACAATCCCCCCAAAACCTCCGAAAAAAAACGCCCGACTCGGATCCGCTTCGTGCTCGGGGAGGTCAACGAGAAGCCCTTTGAGGACTTGAAGCACTGCACTGCGGCGCTTACGAGGGCCCGGGGCTTGGGGGGCTTTAGGCGTCTTTTGGGGGTAGCGTTCAGGGTTTAGAGTCTTTGGGCTTGGGGTGGTTTGGGTGCAGGCCTTTGGGGGGTTTAGGGCTTAGGAGTGTAGGGTTGAGGGTTTAGCTGAGGTTTAGGAGTTTTAGGATTTGAGGCCCAGGAACTCAAGCCCGAAACCCTAAACCCCTGATCTGAAAATTTCAGGGTAGCTTACATGGTGCCTTACATGGTGCCTTAGTATGGGCCCTTAACTGGGATACCCCTTATATCCCAAAAGCCCACATCCCCATGCCTCAGAGCCCTTGAAAGAAGGTAACTGGCCACATGAAGGGAGCATGCACCTTCCCTGAGAGCAAAGTAGCTGTTGGGGTTCTAAGGGTAACCCTAAACCTGCACCCTACACCCTACACCCTCAACCCTACACCCTAAACCCTAGACCCTAAACCCTAGGCGCTAACCCATGCCCGTCGTTAGGGTGTTCAGGGCTTTAGATGTTCCGCTCTGGGGGTTTTGGGGTCATAGGCCTTTGCCTGGGTCCGAAACCGAAATCGAAAATCAACGGACTGAAGGGGTTTACAAGGGACCTGAGGGGTTCTTTGGGGTTATTTAGGGGCTACTTAGGTATACAGGGACTATTTAAGGTGTATATACATAGGGGTTATGGAGGGGTCCCTCCTCATCCCCCTTAATAAACTCCACACCCCGAAGCCCGAAGCCCTTTAACCCTACACTCTTGTCAAAACCCTAAACCTAACCCTCCCAAACTCCCCTAAACTCACAAAGCTCCCGAAACTCCCCCAACTCCCCAGCCTCCCCTGAAGCTCCGAAAGTGCCAGGGGGTCGTGAAGTTTGCGCAAGTCGTGGGCGTCTTCCCGGGCCCCAAGTTCGATGATGCAGAAGGCCGGGAGGGGAATGGCGGGTCGGGGTCGGTTTGGGATCTCGAGGGTTTATATACTTGGAGGTTCACGGTACTTATTTGACCAATGATAACTGTACTTGTAGCCTTTTTAAGGCACTTAAGGGGGCTCATAGGTGGATCCTATGTACAGTTCTAATGGGTTGGTAAGTTCAAGTAGGGTTTAGGGTTCAGGTCTCTAGGCTGGGGTTTCGGGTTTAGGGTTTTGGGTTTTGAGGGTTTTGAGGGTTTTGAGGGGAGGGGGGGGGGTATCCTCGCTAGGAGTTTAGGGGCTTAGGGCTGAGGGGATGAGGGTTTGGGCTTCAACCATCTCATTCCAGGACTTGTGGCTTATGTGGACAGATACGTCCAAACCCTTCCTGCCATTAAAACCCTCCCCTTCCCTCACCCTCCCCAAACTCCCTGAAACACAAACCGTAATTACCCTGAAGCCCAGGGCCTTGCAACCCCCGAAGCCTTACCCAAAGCCCTAAAGTCTTGCAGCTTCAAAACCCTTAAAAGCCCCAAACCCTACATCCCTCAAATACTTCCTACAGCCCGAAAACCCCCAAACTGCAAGTCTGGAAAACCCGGAGGCAAAACCCCAAAATCCACAAACCACAACACCCCAAAGCCCCCAACCACCAAAACCCCACAACTCCAAAACCCAAACCCCAAAAAACCCAAAATCCCAAAAAACCCAAAACCCTCAAAACCCCAAAACCCCAAATGCAAAAAGCCCACAAACTCCAAGTCTGAAAGCCCGAAGGTGCCGATCAGGGAGAGGCTGATGTGGAGCTGTTGGGCTGGGAGGAGATGGGTTTCGGGGTTTCGGGCTCGGGGATTGAAGATTTTTCCATAGGGGGTTAGGGACCCCAAAGCCTTGAACCCTAAGCCTTTTCTGGGCTGTTGAGGCCTCCAAACCCTAAACCCTAAACCCTAAACCCTAAACCCTAAACCCTAAACCCTAAACCCTAAACCCTAAACCCTAAACCCAAAACCCGGCACCCTAAACCCCGAACCCCTAAACCCCAAACCCAGCACGGCTCGCAGGGTTTCTTCTGGGCTAGGACTTCGGGCCTGATTTCATGAGAACCGTGCGATCGTTTTTTTTTTGATGCTGCCGAATGCACGCCAGCAAACGGCGCGTAGCTTATCGGGTTCTTAAGGGAGGGTTTGAGGGTTTTAGGGTTTAGGGTTTAGGGTTAAGGGTTTAGGGTTTAGGGTTTAGGTTCAAGGGGGGTAGGTACCTAGGGAAGCTTCGGGAGGCTTCGGGAGCCTTAGTGAGTAGTAGGGGGTATTAGGGAACCTTGGGTTACATACCCTACTGAACCCCCCTTAAGAACCCTATAAGCAGAGGAGTGTGCCGAGAACATGTCTTTCCGCGTGGACAAGGCGAGGGCCTGACGGCTTACTTGGAGGTTCATGGGTACTTATTTCACTTCAAGTTGGGGGTTCCCGAAACTATTCGGGTTTAGGGTTTAGGGTTTAGGGTTTAGGGTTTAGGGTTTAGGGTTAAGGGAATCCTACTGTTTGGGGATCTATATTGGGGTTCCCTATGTCGAAAACCACCACGTAGAACCTACCTACAGAACTTGGAGGGCTTATAAGTGCAGTTGGAAGTGGGGTGATAAGTACCCTGAACCTTCTAGTACGGTGTCCAGGGTGTAAGCGGTGTAGAATCTCGGGGTTATCCCCATTACGTTCCCTTATCGGGTTCGAGGAACCCTGAACCCTGAACCCTGAACCCTAAACCCTAAACCCTAAACCCTCAACCAGGAATCTTGTTCAGAGTCTGCCAGGTGCCAGCGTGGTTCAGGGAAGCCAGATCCTTCCTGGGAGTCTACTGAGTAGTTGAGGTGCTGCTACTCTAAACCCTAAATTTAAGAGCCTCCGGCTCAAGCCGCCGACCCCGCTGGAGCATAGTTGAAAGGTCAGCCTGCTCGGCAGAGTTCTGTGAAACGTTGGGGGGGGGGGGTGGGGTGGCCACAGGACCCAAACCAGCCTCCGAAGGGGGTGGGGGGAGGGGAGGGTGGGGGGAGGGGGGGGAGGGCGGGGGGGAGGGGGGGCGGGAGGGGGGGGGTAGGCGTTGGGGGGGGGGGGGGTGGGGGGGGGGTGTGGGGGGGGGGGGGGCGGGGGGGGGGGTAGGGGCGGGTAAGGGGGGTGCGGGGGTGGGGCGGGGGGTGCCGAGAGGGGGGGCGGGCTCAGGGCGCCCCTAACCCCCTGTGCGAAAACGCCCTAACCGCCTTTCCCCGCTGTGGCGGCGTGGCGCGGTCTCTCCAACGAAAAAATTTTGGCACGACCCCCCCCCCCCCCCCCCCCGGGTTTTGGGGGGGTGAGGGAGGTTTTCACCTCCTTCCCCCCCCCCCCCCCCCCCGGGTTTTGGGGGGGTGAGGGAGGTTTTCACCTCCTTTTCCCATCCAACGCCGCCAGGGTCGGCGGACCCTAAACCCTAAACCCTAAACCCTAAACCCTAAACCCTAAACCCTAAACCCTAAACCCCAAACCCCAAACCCCAAACCCTAAACCCTAAAAGGCAAAGCCTCTGGACCCTACGAATCCCTGGGAGCCCCAAAGCCTAGAAACCTCATGCCCTCTCTTGTGTTGAAGAGGCTCCGAAGACGGCATGCCCTCAACGACCTGGCCCCAATTGTGCAAATCCACCCTAAACCCTAAACCCTAACCCCTAAACCCTAAATCTTAAACCCTAAACCCTAAACCCTAAACCCTAAACCGTAAACCCTACACCCGAAGCCCTAAACCAAGGGTCCGAGGCCCGAAGTAGCTCGAAGCCCTGAATGACTGACCAAAATCCCTGAGTTCCGGCCAAGCTGTGGGATCCTAGGCTTCCTGAAAAAGTGTCTTGTAGCACCATACAGCTCGGGGTTTAGGGTTTAGGGTTTAGGTTTTAGAGTTTAGGGCTTAGGGGTTAGGGTTTGGGGTTGCTTGGTAAAGGCTGCAAGCAGTAACTGCCCGCCCTAACTGTTCTTTTTCTTCTCTTGCAAGAGGCTTGGCGCCAGCGCTGCTCCCAGCGCTTCCGCAACGTTCTGGACATGGTGGCCAAGAAGGCGTGTCGGGCAACCTGCTAAACCCTAAACCCTGATTCGAAAGCCCTTCTTGGAGGTTCATGGTACTCACTAACCACTTATAGCTGTACTTATAGCTGTACTTATGACCTTATAAGTGGGTTATAAGTACAGTTATAGTCAGTCAATAAGTACCATGAACCTCCAAGCTGTAAGCGGTTACTTCTGTCAGTTTTGGGGCGTGCTCTTTGTCGCTCTCGCTTTACGGCGGGATGGGGCCCGGCTGAAGGTTGGGATTTCGGTGCTGGCAGTTCGCACCTCTTGGAGTCTGCAGCTTGAAACGCGGGCCAGCCTCTCGCACGTGCCCTTGACTCGGCAAGTCTGTTTAGCAGCACTGCCCAAGGGCCGGTCCCCCTCTAGGCCGCTCAGCTGTCTTGTTCGTGAATCCCTAAACCCTAAACCCTAAACCCTAAGCCCTAAACCCTAAGCCCTAAACCCTAAAATCTGAACCCTAAACCCTAAACCCTAAACCCTAAACCCTAAACCCTAAACCCTAAACCCTAAACCCTAAACCCTAAACCCTAAACCCTAAACCCTAAACCCTAAACCCTAAACCCTAAACCCTAAACCTAACCCTAAACCCTAAACCCTAAACCCTAAACCCTAAACCCTAAACCCTAAACCCTAAACCCTAAACCCTAAACCCTAAACCCTAAACCCTAAACCCTAAACCTGTCTTTCACATATAATTTAAATGTTAATGAGTGACTGAGCAAGGTCATTTTTTTACTGGGCAAGGTCATTTTTTTACTGGGCAAGGTCATTTTTTTCTGGGCAAGGTCATTTTTTTACTGGGCAAGGTCATTTTTTCTGGGCAAGGTCATTCTTTTCTGGGCAAGGCCATTTTTTATGGGGCAAGGTCGTTCGAGAAGTGCAATATATTCTTAATGTTATGGGATTCTTTGGGCGGGTGCATATTTTTCTGGAATAGTTTCTTGACTAGTGAATGCTTGGACTTGAGATGCTGAACCCTAAGCCCTAAGCCCCAAGCCCCAAACCCTAAACCCTAAACCCTAAACCCTAAACCCTAAACCCTAAACCCTAAACCCTAAACCCTAAACCCTAAATCCGGCTTCTGCCTTGCCTCCTACGAGTCGGAAGACAACCCCTGCGGACAACCCGACTTGCCAGAAAGAAGTTCGGCGACGACATGCCCGCTTGGTTCTACTCGCAAGGGGCGACAGTGGTCCGCTAGAACTCGGGCTGGCCAGCCCTAAGCCCCTAAACCCTAAGGCTGCTAAGCCTCTAAGCCCTAAACCCTCTCAGGCCCCCAAACCGAGGGTGTATGGTAAAGCCTACACCCTAAACCCTAAACCCTAAACCCTAAACCCTAAACCCTAAACCCTAAACCCTAAACCCTAAACCCTAAACCCCGGAACAGCCGGGAACCCCTAAACGCCTCATAAGCCAAGCCCAACATGCTCACAACCCTGCCATCTTGCGGGCGAGACTCTGAAGCCCGAAACCGCTAAACCCTAACACCCCTGAATCCCTAAATCCCTAAGAGGGTTCCTTCTGAGCCACAAAATCCCTAAACCCTAAAACCCCTGAATCCCTAAATCCCTAGGAGGGTTCTTTCTGAGCCCTAAACCCCTGAACCCTGAAGTTATAGGGTGCTTAAGGGAGGTGTGTTCAAGGGGGGTAGGTACCTAGCAAACCTTACAAAAGCTTAGGAAGCCTTAGGGAGTAGTAGGGAGTATTCGGGAACCTTGGTACCCCTCTTGAACCCTCCTCCGTTAACCCCATAAAAAGAGCCCATATCAATCCGAAGCCCTATATCTCCTAAACTCCGCAAACCCCCAAACCCATGGACCCCATAATCCTTAAGCCCTGAACTTCAACCTAAATGCCCTAATCCCTAAAGCCCAACTTACGCCCCAGAAGCCCTAAACCCTGAACCCTAAACCTAAAACCCTAAACCCTAAATTCTAAACCCTAGACCCTAAACCCTAAGCCCTAAACCCTAAACCCCATGCTGGGCACCCCTGGTGTGAGGCGGATCACAGCGTCCTCCGCTTGCTCCAGATCTCGCAGCAGCCGCAGCGGCTGCACGCAGAGACCCTGCACCCCTAAACCACCGGGTTTGGGGTTCAGTAGGGTTTAGTTTAGGGTTAAGGGTTTGGGTTTCGGGTTTAGGGTTTGGGGTTTAGGGTTTAGGGTCTGGGGTTTGGGGTTTCAGGCATCGGCTTTAGGGTTTTGGGGTTTTGGGGTTGCAGGCTTCGGGTTTAGGGTTTAGGGCCTGGGGTTTGGGGTTTCAGGCATTGGCTTTTGGGTTTAGTGCCTGGGGTTTGGGGTTTCAGGCAGGGTTTTGGGGCTTCGGCCTCCCAACGAAAGCCCTGTACACGACCCCTCAAAAGCCCTCCAAAGCCAACCCAAGCACGAAAAGGATTTAGGGCCCCAGACCCTGAACCCTACACCCTAAAGCTCTCAAAAAGCGTAAAGGCAAGCCCTGAAGCACTTCCGCATGTGTTGGACATTGCCATGGTTCCACGATGCCTTGTGCTGTAGCACCAAGGCCCTCAACAAAAACATGTTTCATCTTGCCCTAACACAAAACCCGAAACCCCAACCCCCAAACCCCCAAACCCCCAAACCCCCAAACCCCCAAACCCCCAAACCCCCAAACCCCCAAACCCCCAAACCCCCAAACCCCCAAACCCTAAACCCTAAACCCTAAACCCTCTTCCTTTTCAAGAGGGCGTTTAAGGAGAGTAGAGTGCTACAGGAGAAGGGCCGTTGCTAAGGTTTCGGGGTTTCGGAGGCGTAAGTACAGGGGCTTGGGGCTTTAAGATGTAGGGTTTTGGGGGGCTTTAAGATGTAGGGTTTTGGGGGGGCTTAGGGCTTTGGAGGATGCAACGTTTCAAGGGCTTAAGGGGGCTTAGTTTATCTTCCCCCCTCTCTTTGAGTTGGGGGATGTCGGTGGTGGATCGGGATGCATCCCTAAACCCTAAAACCCTAAACCCTAAACCCTAAACCCTAAACCCTAAACCCTAAACCCTAAACCCTAAACCCTACACCCTAACCCTAAACCCTAAACCCTAACCCCTAACCCTAAACCCTAAACCCTAAACGGTATCGGGATGCATGAGATGGTAAAAATTCAGGTTCTGGGGGTTCAGGGGCTTGGGCCCCTGGAAGGGCTCGATTTTCGCAGTTTACGCACCCTCAGGCCCTCAACCATTACGAAAGGTTTGGGGGGCCAGGGAGTATACTAATAATAGTAAGAATAGATAGATAGATAGATAGATAGATAGATAGAGAGAGAGAGAGAGAGAGATAGATAGATAGATAGACAGATAGAGCTTTGCACGCCCTTAGCCACCCTGAATCCTCAACCGCCCTTCGCCCTGCACTGTAGCATCCCTCCTAGGCACATCGAATCCCAGCTGGAGCGCGTGAAGCACGAGCGTGAACTCTGGAAACTTGCCCAATGCTTTCTTAGCCCATATGGGTAGAGCGCCTTTGTGTTGTAGTGTGTTTCTACTACTTTCTGAGCTTCCGCTTTTTCATTGTGTTGATGCCTTGGCTGTTGGAGGCGCGCGAGTAAGCTGCACTTCCGAGAGGGGGTCGAATGGCAGATGATGGCTGTTTACAGTGGGCCCCGGCACCCGTTTGTTTCTAGGTTCCTCTTGGGTCTAGCAAGCGTTCCAGAAGCTCGTGAAGCCCTAAAGCCACAGCTCCTTAAGCTCCGAAGACCTAAACACCCTAAACTCCTTAACCTACTGGTTGTTCGCAGGGAAAGTGGGTTTACACACTCCCTTAGAGTGCTTATATACAGAGGGATGTTCCCTCATTCCCTACTAAGAACCAGAACGCTAAGCCCTAGGATTGCCTGAGCCCTAAACCCCTCAACCCCAAACCCTTCAACCCTACACCCCTAACCTGACCTTAAGAACCCTCAGCTGACTTGTTGGTCGCTTGTGTGAATCACCCCGAAACCTGACCTTAAAAACTCTCAGCTGACTTGTTGGTCGTGTTTTGAATCAAACTCCCTTTAAAGGACCCGTCGGCAATCTGCAAAGGGGTAGGTTGGGGGTTCTTCAGGTATGGCTAAGGGGTTTCGGGGTTACGGTTAGGGATCGGGTGTTTGTAGGCTTTATTTTGGGTGTCTAATCTTCCCTCCCCCCTCCACGGCCCAGGAAGGAAGTTGTTGAGCGTCGCCAGCAGCAGCCCTTGCCCTGGTCCATGGCGGGTTTCGGGCTTTCGGGCTTTCGCGATTCTGGGGGGCCTTAGGAATGAATTTTACTCTCTATGTATATTTAAAACCCAAGGGAAGATTAAGCATAATTCTGTTTAAAGGTTTTAAAGGAAGTATAGCCTTATGGTTGAGGGTTGAGGGTTTAGGGTGCCTAGAAGCGAAAGCTGCCCTGAACACTAAACCCGAAACCCTAAACCCTAACCCTAGACCCTAAAACCCTAGACCCTGAACCCTGAAAGCCCACCTCCCCGCCTTGCCCGGCCGGACTTCCAAAACGAGCTATTCCTTGGGGGCCAAATGAACCCCGAAAGGGTTTATGGTAGATATATACCTTAGTAGGAGTTATAGTGGTACAAGTACAAATACGTTAATAGGAATTGTGGTTGGACAGGGTACATACACCTCAAAAGGAGTTTTAGTAGTACAGGGTGTATGTCCCCAATCTAGGGCTCATCTGCTCCCCAAGGTCAGTAACCCCCTCAAGTGATTCTGTTGGGCACCTTATCCCCTAATCATTTTTTGCCAGATGTTGTGTGAGCAGCCGTGAGAAAGAACGGCACGTCGAGACCCCTCTTGCCATCTCTCACCCCGAGCCCTAAAACCCTAGACCCCTCGGAGATATGGGATCTTCCAGAAAGACAGCGCCGCCCTTGATACACCCAGTCTGGACTCCTGCAAAGGAACACCCCCACTCCCAGCAAGGGACCCCCGAACAAAGACACAAACATTCTCTACCTTATCAGAGCAATCTAGGAACAACGTCGTTCGTGTTTTGGCTTGGTAGCCCAGTGGTACCCTTTTCCTTTTTTTTTGGTTCTAGGTTCCCTTGCAAAGAAACCAACCCCAAAAGGGGTGCCCTTATTTCAATCGGGCATACCAAGTTGCACATCGGGGCCTCGGAACCTCCTCCCAAACACACCCGGAACCCTGCCCAAACCTACATGCTAACCCCTACACCCTGCCCAAATCTAGACTCTAAACCCTGGAACCCCAAACCCCAAACCCCAAACCCTAAACCCCAAACCCCAAACCCCAAACCCCAAACCCCAAACCCAAAACCCAAAACCCCAAACCCCAAACCCCAAACCCCAAACCCCAAACCCTAAACCCTAAACAAAACCCTAAACCCTAAACCCCCTATCGCTGAGGCCCCTCCAGCTCGCCTTGTCCATGAAGGAGCAGCCGGCTGCAGGAGGCGGTTCGTAGGAGGGCCCGGGCCTCGGGTGTGTGGGGCTTAGGGTTTAGGGTTTAGGGTTCAGGGTTTAGGGTTTAGGGTTTAGGGTTTAGGGGTTGAGGGTTTCGGGTTTCAGGGTTGCGGGTGAGGGTTGAGGGTCGAGGGTTTAGGGTTTCGGGGTTGAGGGTTGAGGGTGTTGGGGGTTTAGGGTTGAGGGTTTAGGTTTTATGGTTCGTAGGCTAAAACGGTTAGGGTTTTGGGGGGGTTTTAGGGGGTTGGGGTTGAGAGGGTCTGGGGGTATTTTTGGGGTGGATGGAGGTAGCTAGGTTCTGTGGAATTTGAGGAAAGTTCTAGAATAGGAGCCCAGTCCAAAAACCGACCAGCCATGCGAACACGTCCCTGTTTTTAGTGTTCAAACAACCCTACCCCAAGCTCTCAACCTTCAAACCCTTCAAACCCTTCAAACCCCCTCAAACCCATCAACCCCATCAACCCCATCAACCCCACAACCCCCTAAGCCCCAAACCCTAAACCCTAAACCCTCAACCCCAAACCCCAAACCCTCAACCCTAAACCCTAAACCCCCAACCCTAACCCCAAACCCGAACCCGAAACCCGAAACCCGAAACCCGAAACCCTAAACCCTAAACCCTAAACCCTAAACCCTAAACCCTCAACCCTCAACCCTGCACCCTAAACCATCCCAAACCCTACACCCTACACAGAAATGTGGAGACAAGTGCCACATGAGCTCGGGCCCTCCGGCGAAACGCGTGGCCGGAGGCTGGCAGATGGGGCCTTGGAGGGCTTTTTTAGGGTTTAGGGTTTAGGGTTTAGGGTTTAGGGCTTTCAAGTGTGGTTTGGGGGAGTTAGGATTTCGGGTTTAGGATTTAGGGTTTAGGAGTTGGGGATTTAGGGTTTAGGTACGGTTTTGTTTTTCGATTTTTGGGGTTGAAGGGGTTTAGTAGGGTTAGGATTTGCAGCGAGGGGGGGCCGGGGGGGGGGAAGTTTAGGGCCGTTCAGTTGAATGGCTTAGGGTTTACGGCTCTAACAAGATTACAAGATCGAAGTCAGAAGATCGTATAGGATTACATATAGCCCGAGCAGGCAGGAACAAAAGGTGATTTTCACCAGTGTTTAGTGGGGGGTCTATACCCGAAGACCCATAAACCCTAAACCTCTAGACCCAATACTCCTAAGCCCTAAGTCCTTCAACCCTAAAGCCCATACCCAAATTTTCATTCCTGAAACCCTTAAACCCTAAACCTTAAATCCTAACTACGAAGCCCTAGCCTGTACAGTGCGGGCCCATCTCCAGTTGCACTGAATCCTGCTGCCAAGAGCTCGCGCGCGCTTTCATCTTCCTGGGCACCCGCGGCGTTAGGGGAAAGCTTCCGGGTTTGTTGAGTGTTTTTGGGGGTTTCGGCAAGTAGGGATACCCTTTTGGGGGGAGCTCCTAGAATGAGGATTATGTAATTATGTATATATATATATATAGTATCCTGGCAGTATATAAGAGGGACGGCCCTATTTTGGGAAATGCCCATGTGGGGTTCCCTTGAGGCTGCAAAGAGACAGGGCGGTTTCCAAGGTCAGGTGCAGCATTGCTTTCATTTGCCCCGTCGCTTTTGTGATTGCTGCTCCTAAGGATGTTATCGTTCCTGTGAATCTTCGTGTTCGTCTTGTTGCTGTCATCGCCGTCGTGGTTGTTTTTTTTGAGTGTCGTTCATCTTACTCTGTCTGTTGGGGCTGTTCTGCTTCTCACTACGATTGTACTAGAGTTTAGGGTTAAGGGCCCTTAAAAATAGGGATCCCTACACCCGAACCTTTCGGGTTTCGGAATTACGGGCGCTAAGATACACATAATCTCCGGAAACCAGCTTGAGTTTGACGACAAGCGTACGTCACAAAGCTGAACTTCCGGCTTCGCCGCTTTCAGGGTGTGCCTGCTGTCATCTCGACCCCTTGCACCTTTTGTAATTAATCCAAGGGCGGGTGCGGTAACATGCTGCGCCGGCCTGATTTGAGTGGCAGCCCCGTCAGCAAGACCTGGCGTGATGAAAACCAGACAGCCCCCTACGCCCTACGAGCTCTGTAAACCCTGAGCTCTACACGTGTAAAACCCTGCAACCTATGAAGCCTTGTCCAACTCTAGAAACTACACACTCTGAGCCCTAAACCCTAAACCCTATACCCTAAACCCGACAGCAAAACCCGGCAATTCATCCCTCATGTCTCCCCGCAGGAGCGGGGGTGTGCTAAGGGGAAGTGCAAGTTGGGCCCTAAACCCTAAACTTTAGATTCCTCATGGGGTATGCTTAGGTTGGTAGTTGGGGTGAAGGTTGATTTGAGGGTTTGATGGCTTGAAGGCCTGAGAGGTTGGGGTTTAGGGTTTGGGATGAAACCCTATCAACACTGAACCCTCTGCTATTGCCAAGCTTGTCCTAGAACGGGTGATGGGGGGGAGTTCCGGATTTTGGTCGGGCTTCGTATTCTAATGGGGGTCCTTCCCTTTGTTGCGTACCCTAGAAAAACCCTGTTCTTAGGGTTTAGGGTTCGAGCTGCTTCCGCCAAGTTGCTCCGCCGGTCGCAGCTTGCTCTTTGAGGGCTCGGCAGTCTCCCACGCGCAGTGCAGAAATCCGTGCAACGCCTTGGGTGATCATGAGTTCAGAAATGGAGGCCGGGAGCGGGAGGGTTTGCAGGGCGCCACCAAAGGGCTACCTGCGGGGTCTAGGCTTCGGGGTTAAGGGTTTAGGGCTACGCGGCTACACGGCTACACGGCGACACGGCGACACGGCTACACAGCTAAACCCTAAACCCTGCACCCTAAACCCTAAACCCTGAACCCTAAACCCTAAACCCTAAACCCTAAACCCTAAACCTTAAACTCTAGAGGCCCTTAAACCCTAAACACCTTAAACCCCCTCCCCCCCTCCCCCCCCCCTTTTAACCCCCCTAAACCCTCGACCCAACCGCACAGAACCTCTTAACCCAAAGCCTCCAGGTTTATGGAAGTTAGGGTTGTCGGTTTAGGGTCTAGGGTTGGGATGTTCCCCCTTTTACTAGCAGTCCTTAAAGGGAGTATAGTAGGGGGTTACTATAATCCCTACTAAGGACTGCACCAAAGCCTCGCCTCATAAACCCACAACCCCCCCGAAGCCGTAACTCAAGACCAAGCTCTGAGGGCTTAGGGTTTGAGGGTTTAAAGTTTAGGGTTTAGAGGTTACCCAAACTAACCTGTAGTCCCTATTAAGGACTGTTAGTATAGGGGGGAGCATCCCAACTTAAACCCTGAATCCTTAACCCTGTGTTCACCCCTAAACCCTAAACCCTGAACCCTGAACCCTGAACCCTGAACCCTAAACCCTAAACCCTAAACCCTAGAAGCCTGCCCCCAAAAAACTAATACAAAATAATGACGAGTAATAATCATCACCTTAGAAATGATGATGATAAAAATCGCAATAACAATAGTAATAATAATAGTAATAATAGAAATAATAATAATAATAATAATCGTAATAATAGTAATAATAGTAATAATGGTAATAATAGTAATAATAGTAATAATAGTAATAATAGTAATAATAGTAATAATAGTAATAATAGTAATAATAGTAATAATAGTAATAATAGTAATAATAGTAATAATAGTAATAATAGTAATAATAGTAATAATAGTAATAATAGTAATAATAGTAATAATAATAATAATAGGAAAATAATAGTAATAATAGTATAATAGTAATAATAGAATAATATAAATAATAATAATAAATAATAGTAATAATCAAAATAATAATAGTAATAATATAATAATAGTAATAATAGCAATAATAGTAATAATAGTAATAATAATAATAGTAATAATATAATAATAGTAATAATAGTAATAATACTAATAGTAATAATAGTAATCATAATAGTAATAATTAGGTATATAATAGTAATAATAGCAATAATAGTAATAATAGTAAATTAGCAATAATAGTAAATAATAAGTAATAATGTAATAATAAGTAATGTAATAATAGTAAATAATAAATAATAAGAATAGTAATAATAAAAGTAATAATAAAAGTAATAATAAAAGTAAAATAAAAGTAATATATAATAATAAAAGTAAATAGTAATAAGTAATAATAGTAATAATAGTAATAATAGTAATAATAGTAACTAGTAATAATAGTAATAGTAATAATAGTAATAATACTAATAGTAATAATAGTAATAATAGTAATAATAGTAATAATAGAAATAATAGAAATAATAGCAATAATAGTAATAATAGTAATAATAGTAATAATAGTAATAATAGTAATAATAGTAATAATCGTAATAATAGTAGTAATAATAATAGTAATAATAGAAATAATAGTGATAATAGTAATAATAGTAATAATAGTAATAATAGTAATAGTAATCAAAAAAAATCACTCCCTGGCAGGCCAAGCTTCAGGAGCTCGAGACTCGGCTCGCGGCCCTGGAAGGTGCCGGAGGCGACGGTTCAGGGTTTAGGGTTCAGGGTTTAGGGTTTAGGGGTTAGGGGTTTAGGGGTTTAGGGGTTTAGGGGTTTAGGGGTTTAGGGTTTAGGGTTTATGGTTTAGGGTTTAGGGTTTAGGGGTTTAGGGGTTTAGGGGTTTAGGGGTTTAGGGGTTTAGGGGTTTAGGGGTTTAGGGGTTTAGGGTTTAGGTTTAGGGGTTAGGCGGCTTTAGGGAGTTTAGCGGGTTTAGGGTTCGGGATTTGGGGGTGTTAGGGGCTCGTGTGGGTTGAGGGTTCAGGGTCCAGGGTTTTTAGGGGGCTTAGGAGGTTCCGGGTGCAGGGTTCACGGGGAGTAGTGGTTTAGGGTGTAGGGTTTAAGGTTTGGGGTTTAGGGGCTTTGCAGTCTTGGGGCCTTTTGGGCTTTCATGCTTGTTGGGGTTAGTTGGGGCTCAGAGGCTCACTGGATGTAGGGGCTCGAGGGTTTAGGGTTTCGGGTTTCGGGTCTAGGGTGAGAAAGACAGGAGACGCAGGTCTTAAAGGATCCTAAGGTGCCAGGGTCCGGGGACAGCCACAGCATTCCCCGAAAGGGTTTCGGTTGGTGGAAAAGGTGTTTGGGGTTAAGGGCTCTGACCCCGAGCTCTGAGCCCTGAACGCCCTAAACCCCAAGCCTTCAATCGAGAGTCAGGGAAGTAGGTAAACCCTAAACCCTAAACCCTAAACCCTAAACCCTAAACCCTAAACCCTAAACCCTAAACCCTAAACCCTAAACCCTAAACCCTAAACCCTAAACCCTGAAGACAGGCTGAAGGCGATCCAGGGCTCTAGTCTTTAGGTTTGGAGCTTAGGTCTTTTAGGGGTTGGAGGGTTTTAGGGGTTTGGGGTTTAGGGTCTGCGCCTGTAGGCTTTAGATTTTTCCCGAAATCCCAAAAGCTAAACCGAATCCCTAAAACCTAAACCCTAAACCCTAGCACCCCAAACCCTAAACCCTAAACCCTGAACCCGAAGCCCTAAACCCTAAACCCTCCAACGGCGAGAAGAGAAAGCAGGTGGCGAGGATGGCGTTCTGCCCTCCCGCAAGACGGGGGGCGACGCGCAGATCATGAAGAAGGTGGGGTTTAGGGTTTTGGGTTCAGGGTTTAGGCTTACTTCCATTTAAGAACCGGAAAGCTGCACAGCTTGTAGGGTTTAGGGTTCAGGGTTACGGGTCGTAGGAGTCCTAGACTAGCGTCATTCATCTCTTCTCTTGCTTCGACGAATATTTAGGGGGCTTCGCGAGAAGAAGCGACAGCAAAGTGGGGTTGAGGGGGGGGGGGGGAATTAGGGTTGAGGGTTTAGCTTTAGCCCTAAACCCTAAACCCTAAACCCTAAACCCTAAACCCTAAACCCTAAACCCTAAACCCTAAACCCTAAACCCTAAACCCTAAACCCTAAACCCTAAACCCTAAACGCTAAACCCCTAAAACCGTCGAGGTGGCCACCCGCCTCCAAGACTTCGAATCGCAGATCACGGCCCAGCTGGCCAACCTGCAGACCGACTTCGCCTCTCGCCCTTAGGGGTTTTGGTTTTAGGGTTTAGGGTTTAGGGTTTAGGGCTTAGGGTGTAGGGTTTAGGGCTTAGGGTTTAGGGTTTAGGGTTTCGAGTTTACGGTTTCAGTTTTGTTTTTTTGGTTTGGGGGGAGTTTAGCTTTTGTGTTGATAATTCTGTGTTTTTGGGAGGAGGTTTGGGTGGTTACTTAAACACTAAACCCTAAACCCTAAACTTCTTAACCCATGTCTTCAACCCTAAACCCTAAGTCCTACCTAAAGAACCCCCCCCCCAAAAAAAATAAAACAAAAGCAAAGATCAGGTTTGGTTGAGGGTTGAGGGTTTAGGGTTTAGCCCTCAACGCCATTATACCATTCGCTCCCCTCCTATCCCCTTAAGAGACAAGAATGGTCTGTCCGGAATTCAATTGTAAATTGTAGATTGAAAGTTCTATGAACCCTAAAATCCTAATGCCGTAAAACCCCAATACCGCATTCGCTGAGGAGTTGTAGTGAGGGGCGGACATCAGTTTGTGACAGGCTAGCGAGTAGCGTTGATCCGGGGCCTAAACCCTAAACCCTAAACCCTAAACCCTAAACCCTAAACCCTAAACCCTAAACCCTAAACCCTAAACCCTAAACCCTAAACCCTAAACCCTAAACCCTAAACAATGATATCGATGGCCCGAACATCTGAAGAACGCACGGGCTGACGCCGTGCTGGCAACTTGCCTTCAGAGAACGGAAGGGGACACAACGAAAACGCAAAAGCACCGAACTCAATACGGGGGTTTACGATAAATAAGGGACCCAAAATACAGACCCCCCAAATAATCAGCAGGATCCCCCCTACGATAAGGACCCCAGTAAGGTACCCCTAATACTAATAGCGTGAACCTCCAAACTCTAAACCCTTAACCCTAAACCCTAAACCCTTTATTCATATTTTTGGGTTTAGTCCCCTCTGCGCGTCCCCAAACCCCTCACCTTCTTTAGAGAGGGTTAAGGGCTTGGGTTGTTTTTTCGGCAGGCTCAGCCGAAAGGGTTTCGGAATTTTCCCACCCTTAACCCTTAACCCCTTTAAAACCTTAAACTCTTTAAAACCTCAAACTCTTTAAACCCTTCAACCCTTAAACCCTTAAACCCTTCAACCCTTAAACCCTTCAACCCTTAAACCTTTAAACCCTTAAACCCTTAAAACCTTACACCCTTACACCCTTACACCCTTAAACCCTAAACCCTAAACCCTAAACCCTAAACCCTAAACCCTAAACCCTAAACCCTAAACCCTAAACCCTAAACCCTAAACAGTCTAGGGTTTGGGGGGATGGCTTGGGGCCAATTTCCCTGTCGAAGGACAAGAAGCTCAGCCATGTGAACCGCGGAGCGGCTGCCACGAAACCGGTGGCCCGGCCTGTTCTTGACATTTGGAGAACGTGGGGTTCGGGGTTTAGGGTTTAGGGTTTGGGGTTTGGGGTTTAGGGTTTAGGTTGGCATGTATGTCCGTTGGTTTGATGGCGCTCCAGGCTAGAAATAGCTTGTCGCGAAAGCACCCCAAGCTGCGCGATTGAGGACACTTCTTTCTGGTTGTCCTGCAAGTAAGGTGAGCAACTTGAAGTTGCATCTGCCACCAATCAGGATGCAGCCATACTCACATTTGGGCTGAGCTGCTTCTCAAGTAAGTGGCGGGAGCAACGGCTCTGCAATTTGCAGCATGGTCTGCGGCCCTTCTTCGTCTACGATGCAGAGGCACCCATCGACGAGCGCCAGGTGTCCAAGGGCGAAGGTCAAGTCAGATCAGCGCAAAGCTCGCAGAGGTGATGGCCATTCCTGACTTGGGCATAGGGCTCCCTAGAAACGCATCATCGAGACCCAGAGAACACCCTAATCCCTGCCTTGCCTTTGTGTGTGCGTGTGTGTGCTTGTGCTTTAGCAGCTGCTCATGGGCTTGAAGTAGGTTCAGAAAGAGGAAGACAAGTTCTATCAATCCATATTATGGTAACTCCCCTAAACCCTAAACCCGAAACCTGGGTCTACACAATAGGATCTTGAGAGACTCTAAAGGGACCCGAACACTTGAGATGACCGTGAAAGCAGCCCTGAACCCCGCTAAACCGCCCTACGCCCGGGTTCGGGTACAGGGTTTAGGGCTTAGGGGTTCACCCTGAAAAGACCACTCAAACCCCTAAAACCCCACCAGACCCCCAAACTGCGTAAGCCCTATATAGACCTTACACCCAAACCCCACACTGAAGCCCTGGACCGACAAGCAACACCAGCAACGAGATGTGGCGAACAAGAAGGAATGGGACGGCTGTGGAGGGTTTAGGGGCTTAGGGTTTGCTGGATCATTGTTGGACATGATTTTACACTTTTCTAAATACTTAAACTCAATGAGGGACAAAAATCATCATTCTAAAGTAGCAATGGCGCCGCTTAGGGTCTAGGGTTTCGGGTTCAGGGTTCAATGGACTAAAGGATTGACCCTTATGACGGACCTTAGGGATATTTAGGGGCTACTTAGGTCCCTCCTTATACCCCCTAAACCCTAAGCCCTAAGCCCGAAGCCCTAAGCCCTAAACCCTAAACCCTAAGCCCTAAACCCTAAACCCTAAACCCTAAACCCCTGAAGTCTAGGATTCAGGGTTTAGGCTGAGGGCTCATCCCTTGAGGTGGATGGCGCCGGGGGAGCAGCGGGCCTGGACACGATGGCCGAGGTCAGGCTGAGAGGTTTGAAGCACTGGGGAGAGCCAGCTATAGGGTTTAGGGTTTAGGGTTTAGGGTTTAGGGTTTAGGGTTTAGGGTTTAGGG
This sequence comes from Symbiodinium natans, assembly GCA_905221605.1. Taxonomy (NCBI): domain Eukaryota; class Dinophyceae; order Suessiales; family Symbiodiniaceae; genus Symbiodinium; species Symbiodinium natans. The sequence goes on along the minus strand of CAJNDS010002709.1, from coordinate 132,123 downwards.
TTTAGGGTTTAGGGTTTAGGGTTTAGGGTTTAGGGTTTAGGGTTTAGGGTTTAGGGTTTAGGGTTTAGGGTTTAGGGGTCGGAATAAATACGAATACGATTCCCTTATGGTCCCTCTATAAGTATACTACAATGACCCCCCCCCCTCACCCCCAAAAAAACCTATTCCAATTCTTAAGGCCCCTACAGTAGGCAGTCAGTGCAAAGGATGGTTTAGGGCAGACCGGGGGGAGTTTAGGCGAGTCTATTGGCTTCGGAAAGCTCAGGGCAGATTCCCTGCTGGGTAGGAATCTTCCTAGCCTCACAGCCGGGTTTACTTGGAGTTTCATGGTACTTCCAGCTATAACTGTACTTATCACTGCACTTATATTACCATGTTAGGGCACTTCCGGGGCCTATAAGCGGGTTATAAGTACAGCTATCATTGATTAAGAAGTACCATGAACCTCCAAATAGAGTTTAGGGCCGGCGGGCATCACGAAGAGGACGGCAGGCGAAGATGTCAATCTCCTTGGGGGTTGACATCTCATTGGGTGCCCCCAAACCCCAGACCCCGAATCCGCACTTTTGAAACCTTCGGGTTCGGGAAGGGTCAGTGTTTGAGGTGTAGGGCTCGGATAGGACTATGCTAGGACTACACCTGCACCTGAACCAACTCTTATATATGCTTCAGGCAAGGAAATTTGCAACCTTACTTTGGGAGTGGGCACTCCAGGGACACTCTGGGGATAGTCTGGGGTTGGGGACTTTGGGACTCTCTAGAAATACTCCAGGGTTGGGTACGACCGCCCGCAACCGTGCGGATTTTGTTGCGTGTGGGTGAGAAGAGCCTCGAGAAGTTGGGTGGAAGATCACTTCTGTTGGAGGTCGCTTTCTACATGATGGTGTTATTTGCGGCCAGTCTGAAATCAAATGCCAGCAAGAGCGGGCCTATGCATCCGATGTGTTTGCAATCAGCTTCACCCCCCAGCTACGCTCTCTGGGGTTGGGCACTCCAGGAATTTTGTGGGGGATACTCGAGACCTGGGCACTCCAGCGATTCTGGGATACTCTGAAATGAGTACTCCAGAAGTTCTCTGCAGACTCTGTGGGATTCTGGGTTGGGCACTCCAGGGACTCTCAGGATACTCTGGGGTTGCCAGGAACTCTTGGGGGATATTCTGGGTTGGGCAATTTTGGGGTTAGGCACTTCAGGGACTCTGAGGGGAAATTCCGGGGTTAGGCACTCCAGGAAGATACGCTGGGGTTGGGCTCTGCAGTATGCAGGGACTCTGTGGGGCTACTCTGGGGTGGGAAACAGGTGATGGGCGAGGAGTAGACCGGGCGAGGAGGAGAGTTTAGTTTGAAATCTAACAACCCCACACGCGAGGGTGAGCCCTTTAAAGCCCGAAACCTCTAGAATTACAGCCCCCAAGGACCTTCTTGGAAGTCCCCCTTGCGCCCCTAAACCCTAACCCCTAACCCCTAAACCCTAAACCCTCAAACCCTAAACCCTCAACCCTCAACCCTCAACCCTCAACCCTCAACCCTCAACCCGAAACCCGAAACCCTAAACCCCAAACCCTAAACCCTAAACCCTAAGCCCTAAGCCCTAAGCCCTAAACCTTAAACTCTAAACCCTCAGCCCTAAGCCCTAAGCCCTAAGCCCTAAGCCCTAAACCCTAAACCCTAAGCCCTAAGCCCTAAGCCCTAAACCCTAAACCCTAAGCTCTAAGCCCTAAGCCCTATAAGCCCTAAACCCTAAACCTCAAACCTCAGTGCAGACGCCAGGATCTGGATCAGCTGAAGTATGACGTGGGCGAGCTCAAAGACTTGCTAGGCGGGTAGGGTTCAGGTTTAGGGTTTAGGGTTTAGGGTTTAGGGTTTAGGGTTGAGGGTTGAGGGTTTCGGGTTTAGGGTCTAGGGTTTACTTTTTGCTTAAGAACCCCAGAAGAGTAAGAAATAATAACCCCTGTATTACCCTTACTAGGGAAGAAAAGATTTGATTTTTTGGGGGTTCTTAAGCAATTAGTAGTAGTGCTTCTCTTCGGGTAGTTGCATGGTCCCTTACCTCGTTTGAAGGGTTCCGAAGTAAGGGTATTTAGGTGTTACAGGGTTTTATGAGGGGTATAGAAGGGTTCCCCAATCTGGGCCATGTAGCTGCGCTAAGAGCTTCAGGGTTTGGGTCTGAGGGATTGCAGAGGGCTCGCTGCACGGTTTAGGGCTAGGGCTTAGGGTTTGCTGCAGGGCTTAGGGCTCAGGGCTCAGGGCTGAGGGCTTAGGGCTTCGGGTTTAGGGTTTAGTAGGGTTTAGGGTTCAGGGTTTTAGGCTTAGGGTTAGGATTTAGGGTTTAGGGTTTAGGGTTTAGGGTTTAGGGCCTGAGCTCTAAGCTGAGAAAGCCTGCAGGCAACAACAAGGGCGAGGTGAACCACATCCGCCGCATCGTCCTGGCGTGCGAGCGCGACATGGAGGACCGGCTCTGGGCTTCGGGTGTCTGGGGTTTAGGGTTTAGGGTTTAGGGTTTAGGGTTTTAGGGTTTAGGGTTTAGGGAGAAGGTGTCCGGGTTTAGGCTTTTTGCAGAAATGCCTGTTCTCAGAGCTTGGGGTGTTGGTTGGGATGTTCCCCTTCATAGTACGGGGGGGTTCATGGTTCTGGCTAAACCCTAAACCCTACCCCTAAACCCTAAACCCTTTTGCTGATCATTCTAAGGGGCCCCTACATATCATGCGCTTGAGCACCCGCACAAAAAAGCAGCCTAGGATTTTTGTCGTTTGAGTGCTGACATCGCTACACGTTCGATGTGAATCCTGGTAGTGTTTAGGGTTTAGGGGTTAGGGGACTTCTACGTGCCTGTTGATCAGAGTTGGGGCCCTGTTGAAGGGCAATCATGCTGGCATCTCCTTCTCCTGAACCCTAAACCCTAAACCCCAAACCCTAAAACCCCCCCCCCCCCCCCTTGAAGGACTTCACGGCGGCCATGGATGCGGTGAACGTGGACCTGGACGAGATGCGAGTCCTTGCCTTACGCGTGTGGGTAACCCCGAAGCCCTAAACCCTATACCCCAAACCCTGACCCTCTCAAGCCCTGAAAGCCCGAAGCCCTTCCATACCTCGCGCGCGAGCTCACGTTGGCTTTGGGTCTCTAGGGCACTCAGGGGGCTTGGGGGTATTTAGGGTTGACGGCTTTTAGGGCGTAGGGTTTAGGGTGTCTAGGGGTAGGGTTTAGACTTTAGGGTTTAGGGTATTTGGGGTGTAGAGGTATTTACGGCGTTTCTTCTGGCTTAGGACATTCAGGGCTTTAGGGTTCGTTCGGGGCTGGGTGCATGTGCTCCCTGTCTTGGTCACCTGACGCCGGCTTAGGGTTTGGGGTTTAGGGTTTGGGGTCTAGGGTTGTTGCTCTTGTGCAATCCTTCAAGCAGGCTGGGGGCCTGCCCTCAGAGCAAACCTTGAGTCACTTTCACCCCCAGCTTCTGCTGTCACATGGGGAGGTGCCAATATATCTGGAACAACCCGAAAGCCCAACAGGGCTCTAGAGCTTTAGGGCTTCAGGGTATAGGGTGTGGAGTATAGGGTTCAGGGTTTAGGGTTTAGGGTTCAGAGTTTGAGGCAGCCTCAACCCTCTGGGGTGGTAGGCTACTACGGAGCGGCAATGCCACTTCTAAGGGGAGTTTCTTGCTGATTCTCAGTGTGGGCTAAGCTCGCTGTGTGGTCACCTAGTTTCCCTAAGCCCTAAACCCTAAACCCTACACCCTAAACCCTAAACCCTCAACCCTAAACAACCCTAAACAACCCTAAACAACCCTAAACAACCCTAAACAACCCTAAACCACCCTAAACAACCCTAAACCCTAAACCCTAAACCAGAGGTTCATGGTGAGGGGTCTCGTTGGATCTTGCCAGGCTCGCGTGGACGCCACCCACTCGATCATCACCTCTCGCCAGCGTGTCGAGGCGGGACGCCCGGGGTTTAGGGTTTAGGGTTTAGGATTTAGGGTTTACGGTTTAGGGTTTAGGGTTTAGGGCTAGGGTTTAGGGCTAGGGTTTAGGGTGTAGGGTTTAGGGTTTAGGGTTGAAGGCCTGTGTGGGTCCTGGAGATGCCCTGACAACGGCCCAGTACCCATCGTTGCCTAAAGCCCTTCGCAGGGCCGCTTTACGAGGGTGAATGAAACCTAAAGCCCGCAACCTCAAAACCCCAAAAGCCTTTTCTTTCTGTGTGCTTGACCCTAAACCCTAAACCCTAAACCCTGAACCCTGAACCCTGAACCCTAAACCCTAAACCCTAAACCCCAAACCTTTGGTTCTTTGGTGTGCTTGACAGCTTCCTATTTCTGGGGCTTAAATTTCAGCCCGAAAGCTTCCACTGCGAGGCGACCATGACGGCCGAGATTTCCACCATGCGCCTGGACATCGGCGACATCCAGGCCGGGCTGACGAAAAAAGGAACCTAAACCCTAAACCCTAAACCCTAAACCCTAAACCCTAAACCCTAAACCCTAGACCCTAAACCCTAAACCCTAAACCCTGCAGCCTAAAGCCGAAACCCTCAGCCCTTGAGCATTTCGCCGCAGCGGGCGCGTCGTTTTGCAAAAGCCCTCCAAAAAGCAAAGAAGCCGCGGAATCCTCCAAGATCTTTCCGAGTCCTCTTCCCGAGCTCCGTGGTTCCGCCACCGCAACCAGATTTTTTTCGGCCTCCCGACCCTCCGACTCTATGTCGCAGAACCCTTAAACCCTTAAACCCTTAACCCTACAACCCGAAAACCTAACCTTTGAGAACCCAGTTGGGGCTCTGGATTCGCGGTCTGCTCAAACAGTCAGCAGTCGACCCACCTCGCGCAGGAAGCACTGAAGAACCATGACAGCTGGATGGAGGATGTCTCTAACACGCCGCTTGGCTGCACCGAGTAGTCAAGCCCCCGATGTTCAACGCCCTGAGCCCTAAACCCCTAAACCCTAAACCCTAGACCCTAGACCCTAAACCCTAAACCCTAAACCCTAAACCCTAAACCCTAGACCCTAAACCCTAAACCCTAAACCCTAAACCCTAAACCCTAAACCCTAAACCAGGAGTTGGGTTCAGGAGGATCATACTGTAGGGATTTTTTCAGGGGCTCGAAGCGCCCCCTCCCGCTGCTTATAAGAAGCGGACTGGAACATGAAACTCGGGTTCGGGGTTTAGAGTTCACTTGGCTCATAAGTAGTTCTAAGTAGGGTTCTGCTTATGGAAACTATACCTCTTAACCTATTCAGGATACTGAAACACCTACTTATCACTACCTAATGCACCTCCAAGTAGGGTGTTAAGGTTTATAGGGTTTGGACTGTAGGGCTTAGGATTCAGGGTTTAGGGTTTAGGGTTTGGGCTTAGGATTCAGGGTTTAGGGTTGAGAGCGCTGTCGCTTTCGCCGGAGGGTTCAGAATGAGGGGCTCCAGGCCTTTCTGGCCTACTTTTGTATTATAGTTTTGTTTTTTGTTTGTGTTTAGGGTTTAGGGTTTAGGGTTTAGGGTTTAGGGTTTAGGGTTTAGGGTTTAGGGTTTAGGGTTTAGGGTTTAGGGGTTTAGGGTTTAGGGTTTAGGGTTTAGGGTTTAGGGTTTAGGGTTTAGGGTTTAGGGTTTAGGGTTTAGGGTTTAGGGTTTAGGGTTTAGGGTTTAGGGTTTAGGGTTTAGGGTTTAGGGTCTTGGTTTGTCTTGTTCTGAGAGGTTTGCGAGTTTCTTCTCAGACGGCATCCCTCATTCAAAGGCAGCCCTCCCCTGCCCCCGGCCCCGGAATATGCAAACACCTCCGGGCCCGGAAGCGCTGTTGATACCCCGGCACCCTCAACCCTAAACCCTAAACCGCAACCCCCAAAGTCCAACATTACACCCGACGCCCCAGAGGATCTGGGGCTGGGAGTGGGATTCTGGGGAAATAGTTCAGGGTTTAGGGTTTAGGGTTTAGGGTTTAGGGTTTCTTCAGGGGAAGGTTGTGGTTAGTAGTTGGGGAAGGGAATTGCTTCCTCCCTCCTTGAGGTGTGGTGTGATGGCCCAACCCTTGGTCCCGGAAAGGCTTCGGCTGCAGAGTAACCTGTAACCTGGTCTAGGACCGACCCAGAGCCTCTTCCTCAAGAATAGGTTCATCACATAAGGATCCTAGTGGCCTATACCCTAAACCCTAAACCCCCCTAACCCCTAAACCCTAAACCCTGATTGCGGGACCGCGGGTCCTCCGGGCCTTGAACGAGGCTTCAGCAGATGCAAGAGAAGGAGGAGAACTTGACGGAGGAGACCCTTGGGGCTGCAGCCAACGAGCCCATCAACCCTAAGCCCAACACCCTCTACAGCCCTGTGAGCCCTGCATGCCCCAAAACCTAAAAGCCCTCAACATCCTGAAGCAACAAACCACGACCCGAAAGAAGCCTTACACACCCTTGAACATCCTTCCTGAACCCCCAAAGCCCCTCCTGCAAAAGCCTTGAGAAACAAACCTACACAAGCCCCTTCAACTAACCCTGAACCCTGAACCCTAAACCCTAAACCCTAAACCCTAAACCCTAAGCCCTAAACCCTAAACCCTAAACCCTAAACCCTAACCCCTAAACCATACACCCACACCTAAACACCGCCAGTATTAAAAGCAACCCAACCTCCGACTCTAGGGTATTTGGGTCGTCATGTATCGGGTACTGTAGGTGGGCACATGGAGTTGAAACTCGGCCCCCAAACCCTAGACCCAAAACCCTCAACCCTTCACCCGAGACCCTTAACCCTAAGCCCTGCACGTTGAATTCCCAAGTTTCCGGGTTTGTGGTGTTAGGGTGTAGGACTTGGGGTTTCTAGGGTCTAGGGACTATATAAGGGACATTACACGGTCCCTCAAGACGCTCCCTTACCTTTATGCGGCTTGGGTTCATGAGGGTTTTGTCGGGACAGATCATCGAACAACACCAATCCCTAAAGTCCAACCCTACAAACCCAAACCCGGAACACCCTAATTCTTGAACAAGGTAAACCCTTAACC
>CAJNDS010002709.1:110151-120151 GCA_905221605.1 Symbiodinium natans | reverse complement strand
TAAACCCTAAACCCTCATAGGGTTTAGGGGATTGTTCAGGGCTTTGGGGGGGGAGGGGGGTCCGGGTTCCTCAGAGTTTCTTGGGATGTTGAGGGAGGCTTCCAGGGAGACGTACTTGCAACGTACTATTTAGGCGTCTAAATACATGGAATAGGGTTTTCTGGGGGCTACAGTAGTATACATATACAGGGACCATACGGACTACTATGAGTAATTATTCCGACCCCTTCACTGTAAAATGACACCACCCATAAGCCTATTCTAGTTTATTCAGGCCCCGATAGCAGCCTAAACCCTAAGCCCTAAGCCCTAAATCCCCTCACATCCCTGTCGGAGGAGTCCAAGGCCAAGATTACAAGTGACACGGACCAGGCGCAGAGCGCCCCAATGTCCCTGAAGCCCTTTAAGCCCTAAGGCTTTAAAGCCTAAACCTTAAACCCCAAACCCTTTAAACCCAAAACCCTTTCAACCCTAAACCCTTTGAGCCCTAAAAACTTTTCAAGCCCAAACCCTGCACCCAAACCCCCCCAAACCTGGGCAAAGCGTCAAACTTCCCCGAGTCCCCGTGCTTGCCAAGTATACCCTTATGGTCCCTATAGCACTCTACTAAAATGACCTCAAAAACCCGATTTTAATGTTTAAGGCCCTTATGTTGTATTATGATTACTTTCGTTCAGGGTTAGAGATTTAGGGGGGCTGGAGCTTCAGAATGTCGGGTTAGGGATGTGTTTGTGACTGCGGGTTTCGGGTCGAGAGGCTTGAAGCCCAAGATTCGTACCTTAAGAACCCCAAACCTACGTTTCTTGCTACGTTGCACCACTAGACTTATAGGGTTCTTAGGTAACCTACACCAAAGCAGATTTTTGGGCTCGTAAAGGTAGGGTCCCTAAACCCTGAACCCTGTTATACCCCCCGTTTAGGGCCCCAGTTGCGTGTGCCCGGTGGGAGAGGCTGTGAACGCCCTGAACGGACGCATCGATTTCACGAACAAGGAGCCCCCGAAGCCCCCAACCCTAAACCCTAAACCCTAAACCCTAAACCCTAAACCCTAAACCCTAAACCCTAAACCCTAAACCCTAAACCCTAAACCCTAAACCCTAAACCCTAAACCCTAAACCCTAAACCCTAAACCCTAAACCCTAAACCCTAAACCCTAAACCCTAAACCCTAAACCCTAAACCCTAAACCCTAAACCCTAAACCCTAATTGAGCTTGTGGTGGGGGCACCACGGATCTGAGGATGTATGGAGTTCAGGGCTTTAAACTCCTCATCCCTCAACCCCAAGCCCTCAGCCCCTCAGCCCTCGGCAAACGGTTTAGGGTTAGGGTTCAGGGTTTTGGGTTTTAGGGTTTTAGGGTTCAGGGTTCAGGGTTCAGGGTTCAGGGCTTAGGGTTTCGGGTTTAGGGTTTAGGGTTTAGGGCTTAGGGTTTAGGGCCCTAAAACCCAAGACAAACCGCCCTACTACTCCCCATGAACCTGTGTGAAAGTTCCCAGAGATCTTGAATCCAAGCGCCCCTCTAACCCTAAACCCTAAACCCTAAACCCTAAACCCTAAACCCTATTTCCAACACCCTAAACCCTAAACCCTAAACCCTAAACCCTAAACCCTAAACCCTAAACCCTAAACCCTAAACCCTAAACCCTAAACCCTTGAATCCAAGGGCCACACTGGGCCTGATGCCTTTGTTGTTTCGGTTTTTGGCACCGTTAGGCAAGTCACCCCCAAAGAAGGGATCCGAGCCCCCTGCCCTATGTAAGGAGGGGTCGCTAAACCCTAAACCCTACGTACACCCTACACCCTACACCCTACACCCTACACCCTACACCCTACACCCTAAACCCTAAACCCTAAACCCTAAACCCTCGCGGTTCTTTCAGGGTTTAGGTAGGTAACCCCTCAACCCTGGACCTTAACCCAAGAACCCAACCCCCACATTGGATCCCGTTGGCCCAACATCCCCCGCGACTGTCCATACTGTTTAGGGTTTAGGGTTTCGGGTTTAGTTTTTCGGGTTGAGGGCTGATTGAATTCCATGTGCCCTAATCTCCACAAAACCCGTAGCAGCGCGGTTTAGGGTTTAGGGCCCCAAAAAGCCTCAACCCTGACCCGCAAACCTGGTGCTTTGGGGAGTCCAATCTGAAGCTGAGAGATTTGCAGCTTGGGAAGCTGACTTCACTGTTAAAGAAATTCCGAGAGACGCTGCGGCCCAAAACCAAGGGAGCCGCCCCGGTTATGTGGAACATGTGAAGATGACAGAGGTCCGGACTTACAAAGGAAACTCTCGCAAGAAAGCCGAGTCAGCCAAATGGGCGACGAAGAAGACCAGACATTTCTGGGTGGCGAGCTTTCCTTTGCAATGCCAGTTGAGAACGTACAACAACAATTCCAGAACGGTGGTCAGCTTGCTTCCGCACTTTGCTCCGGAGGCCTCCACTTCACAAAATGTACATGCTCTGCATCTTCCTAAATCCAAGACCCGAAACCCAAGACCCCAAACCCGAAACCCTAAGCCCTAAACCCCAAACCCTAAACCCTAAGCCCGAAACCCGAAACCTCCCAAAATCCTGTACATCTCCCTTTGGCGAGAGGATCTGGCGGCCACCCAAGAGTCGCTCCACACGACGCAGAACTCCCTCAGCGACTGCTTCAACGAGGCCCGCTTGGGGGGGTTTAGGGTTTAGGGGGTTTAGGGGTTTAGGGTTTAGGGGTTTAGGGTTTAGGGGTTTAGGGTTTAGGGGTTTAGGGGTTTGGGGTTTGGGGTTTAGGGGTTTAGGGGTTTAGGGGTTTAGGTGTTTAGGGGTTTAGGGGTTTAGGGGTTTGGGGTTTAGGGTTTAGGGGTTTAGGGTTTAGGGGTTTGGGGTTTAGGGGTTTAGGGTTTGGGGTTTAGGGGTTTAGGGTTTAGGGGTTTAGGGTTTAGGGTTTAGGGTTTAGGGTTTAGGGTTTGGGGTTTGGGGTTTAGAGTTTCGGGTTTAGGGTTTCGGATTTAGGGTGTAGGGTTTAGGGTTGATGTAGGGTGTAGGGTTTAGGGTTTAGGTATTAGGATTGAGGGTTAGGGTTTAGGGTTTAGGAGCCGTGCTTGGTAGCCCAGGGTACCCGTTTACCCGTTTTTTGGTTCTGGGCTCCCGTATAAAGTAACCAGCCAAGAAAAGGGTATCCTCGTGAGGGGATACGGTTACTGGGCTACAAAGCCTGAAGATTGTGAATAACTCCAAACCTTAAGCCCCATGGGTAGCGTTTAGGGTTTAGGGTTAAAACAGCCTTAATTCATAAACCCTAAGCCCTAGAGAAGCCCTAACCTCCGAAGCCCCCACCCCCCAAAATCCAACACCCCTAAGCCCCAAATGCCCCACGAACTCCAAAAAAGCCTAGGGGTCGTTATGTAAACCCTAAACCCTAACCCCGAAACCCGAAACCCGAAACCCGAAACCCCAAACCCCAAACCCTAAACCCGAAACTGGCCCGAAACCCCAAACCCCAAACCCCAAACCCCAAACCCCAAACCCCAAACCCCCAACCCCAAACCCTAAACCCCCTGAATCCGGTCCCTTGCCTGCATACTGGGTTCTGAAACATGGGCCTTAGGTGTTAGAGGCGAACGCTTTAGGGTTTAGAGTTGAGGGTGTAGTAAGCCCCTAAAGCCATGGACTCTTAAACCCTAAGCCCTAGAACCTGAACTGGCTTTAGGGTTTAGGGTTTAGGGTTTAGGGTTTCGGGTTTAGGGTTTAGGGTTTAGGGTTCAGGGTTTAGGGTTCGAAGCCTAAGCTGGGGCAGGTGGCTGTGGTCCGCAGCGATCTTGAGCGCAACGTGGCCGACACGGATGCTCGGCAGGGTGTACGTTGGGGGTCTTGCTGGGGCTTTAGGGTTTAGGTAGCCCTAAACCCTATACCCTAAACCCTAAGTCCTAAACCCTATACCCTAAACCCTAAACCCTGAGATCTAGGAGGGCGCAGGGGTGTTCATGGAAGCCAGGAAGGTTCGAAAGATTTTCCAACATAAGGCATCTTGGGCTTTGGGTTTTGGGTTTTGGGTTCTCCAGGGACTGAGTGAGGGAACCCTTGGACCTTACTGTAGGGGTACTGAATGGGTTGCTCGTGGACGGTTCTTGGGCACTATGTTGTGAAGGACTAGGGCAGCCCATGGGCATCTCCTGAACCCTAAGCCATGCACCCTAAACCCTAAACCGAAAAGCCTAAAGCCTAAACCCTAAACCCTAAACCCTAAACCCTAAACCCCAAACCCTAAACAAGCCCTTATTTTCGGCTTCTTGGGGTTTAGGGTCCCGTCGGGTGAGACCCCACCTCACCCCCTCCCCAACTTTGCTCACAGAGAGCGCAGACAAAGGGCAAAGTGCAAGCATATGTATGGTCCGTTCTATCCTAGGCCCTAAACCCTATGAACCCTAGCAACCCTCTACACCCTGTGCACCCTAAATCCTACACCCTAAACCCTAAACCCCCTATACGCCCTAAACCCTAACCCAAACGAACTTGCTTTTCCCAACAAGCCTTTGTGGGGGAACTGAAGGTGCCCCCTTGAAGGGGTCATTGTTGGTAGTTCTCTAAATTTGGTTTCGAGTCTCTTGTTTAAGGGTGCCGCACTATACAGGGGTCCCAAACAGGGAGCCTAATCTAGACAAAAAGTATTATGTTATATACATATATCTATATATACAGCTATAAGCTCTAAGCTCTAATGTAGAAGACGGCCCATACCAATTCCCAGAAGAAGCCGTCACCGGAGATTGCGCATCAGAGGAAGCCCGCCTGAAGAACGACATTCGCCAGAAGCAGCAACTGGGCAGCCTCCACCGCGGGGAAGGGCTTAGGGTTTAGGGTTTGGGGTTTAGGGTTCAGGGTTTAGGATAGTTTGGGTAGCTAGGGTAGTGAGGGTAGTTAGGGTAGTTAGGGTAGTGAGGGTAGTGAGGGTAGTGAGGGTAGTGAGGGTAGTTAGGGTCCAAAGGTTTTGGATTTCAGGCTGGGGTTTGCGGGGGGGGGGGGGGTGAGGGCATTTAGACTTTATACCGCTTGTAGGCACTTTGCCTTGTTGTCGTATGCTTTTTCATGAAGTTTGTATGAAGGCGAAGCCCCCCTGAACAAGAGAGCCTTGAAACGGAACTAAGCAACCCTAAACCCTGCATTCCAAAAGCATGGCCTTGAAACACTGAACCCTCCCCACATGAGAGGCCTGAGCACTGAGGCTTTGCTGTTAGAATGATAAAGGCTCAGGGTGTTGGGCGCGGGGAAGCCCTGAACTCGGGTTTAGGGTTTAGGGTTAAGGTTGAAACCATGGGGGCCTCAGTATGGTCCCTTGTTTCCTCATTGTGTACAGTGCATAGGGGGTTTTATAACGAGGGACCCAAAGTAAGGGCCCATCCTTCGTACCCCCGTCTCATGTTGAGGGGTGATAGGGTTTAGGGTTTAGGGCTCAGGGTTTAGGGTTTAGGGTTTAGGGTTTAGGGTTCAGGGTTCAGGGTTTAGGGTTTAGGCTTGCTGACACACAGTACGCACGCGCAGCTCTGGCAACTCTTGCAATCAAGTTGCCTAAGCCTCACCCCTGCGCCTTGCTGAGCCCCACTAAATCTCCAAAAAAGACAAGCAAAATGACACACAAGCCCTAAACCCTAAATCCTAAATCCAAAGTCCTGAACCCTAAGCCCTAAACCCTAAACCCTGAATCCTAAGCCCTAAACCCTAAGCCCTAAACCCTAAGCCCTAAACCCTAAATCCTAAGCCCTAAGCCCTAAGCCCTAAACCCTAAACACCTTAACCCTAAACACCTTAACCCTAAACCCTAAACCCTAAACCCTAAACCCTAAACCCTAAACCCTAAACCCTAAACCCTAAACCCTAAACCCTAAACCCTACCCCCCATCATCTTGAGGCAGGAGGCTTTTGAGAAGATTGGGGCTGTGGAGCAGCAGGCCTGCAGGGCTCCCTGCCCAGCACCTCGCGAAGAAAGCTCCCTTGTGATAGTGTTCAGGGTTTAGGGTTTAGGGTTTAGGGTTTAGGGTTTAGGGTTTAGGGTTTAGGGTTTAGGGTTTAGGGTTTGGGGTTTAGGGTGCAGGGTGTAGGGTTTAGGGTTTTTAGGGTTTAGGGCTATGGATTGCGGGCAGTCTAGGATTAGGCTTTGTAAACCGTTGACCCTGAACTCTAAATCCCCATATGCCCTGGGCCCGATCAACCCTACAATTAAGCCTTAAGCCCCAAACCCTAAACGCTAAACCCTAAACCCTAAACCCGAAACCCTAAACCCTAAACCCGAAACCCTAAACCCTAAACCCGAAACTCTCAAGGTTCGGCAGGTTCGGGCCGGGGTTTTTTGTTACAGGGTAAATGCTTGAATTCGCCTTCAGCCTGTGCCCAAACTTGGGTTTAGGGCGTTTCGTGTTAAGGGGTAAGGTGTTTGGGGTTTAGGGTTTAGGGGTGAGGTGTTTAGGGTTTTGGGTTTAGGGTTTAGGGTTTAGGGGTAAGCAGCGCGAGCTGGACGATGCCAAGCACGAAGCACAAAGAGCCAAGGCCCTCAGAGCCTAAACCCTAAACCCTAAACCTGACACCCTAAACCCTAAACCCTATACCCTAGACCCTATAAACCCCAAACCCTCAACCTTAGATCCCTTCAAAGCCCCAAGCCCTTAACTTGACTCCCGAAAACAACCCAAAACCGAAGCCACTAAGTCGCTGTAAGCACCCTAACGCACCAGCCGAAACCCTAAACCCTAAACCCTAAACCCTAAACCCTAAACCCTAAACCCTAAACCCTAAACCCTAAACCCTAAACCCTAAACCCTAAACCCTAAACCCTAAACCCTAAACCCTAAACCCTAAACCCTAAACCCTAAACCCTAACCCCTATACCCCGTAAAGCGAACACCTTCCTTACATACCCCAAAGCAGAATCCCAGAATCCCGCAAGCCCCCTACCACGGCCCGAAGAGTCCCCCAATCCCCATCCAAAGTCTCCCGGAATCCCCTAAACCCCAAAAACCCTAAACCCTAGCCTCTAACCCTCAACTAAACCCTCAACCCTCAACCCTAAACCCTAAACTCTAAACCCCAAACCCCAAACCTTACACCCTAAACCCGCCTTGAGTCCAGCTCCCCAAATAGGCCGAGCTGCGCAGCGCCGAAGCCTCGCGCCGCCTCGGCGCCCTGGACCTGCCGCTGAGCCGAAAGGGGGATGGGGTTTGGGGGGTTTAGTACGGTTTAGGGTTTTGGGGCTTGGGGGGGGTTTAGGGTTTAGGGTTTAAGATTTAGGGTTTAGGGTTTAGGGTTTAGGGCTTTTGGGGTTTAGGGTTTAGGGCTAGGGTTTCGTGCCCCTTGCAGAAGTCAAGGGTTTAGGGCTGAAGGGCTTAGAGGGTTTGCGGTGCTTTGAGGGTTTAGGGTTTAGGGTTTAGGGTTTAGGGTTTAGCTTCGGGGGATTGAGGGAGAGGGCCTTAAGGGTTCCCGGAATAGCACGGCCCTGTGCCCTCAGACCCTCACACACCCCCTGAAAGCCCATCCAACAAAGGGCCCCTAAACCCTAAACCCGAAGCCCGAAACGCTAAACCTGAACCCTGAACCCTAAACCGTAAACCCTAAACCCTAAACCCAAAACACCCTCACCAGCCTTCGCAGAGCCCAGGCGCATGAGCGGCGTGCAAGGTGGGCTCGGGGAGCACAAGCGCGCCCGGGCCCCAGGCTCCAGAAGGGGAGGTTTAGGGTTCAGGGTTTAAGGTTTAGGGTTTAGGGATATTGTAGGACCTAGAGTAGGCCCTTATTCCCTTAAAGGGTGCCCTCTTTATTCGTAGGTTACTCTTGGGTAGAGGCTCTTATAGAGGCTTGAGGGTTTTTGGGTTTAGGGTTTTAGGGGTGTGGGTTTTTGGGGGTTTAGGTTTAGGGGTTTGGGGGGTTTGGGGGGTTTGGGGGGTTTGGGGTTTTGGGGGTTTGGGTTTAGGGTCCAGGGTTTGGGGTTTGGGTTTGGGATTTCGGGCCGGGCAGTTTAGGGTTTTGCGGCTCGAAACCCTAAACCCGAAACCCTAAACCCTAAACCCTAAACCCTAAACCCTAAACCTTGCAAGAAGCAGCATCACACCCCTAAAAGCTCTCCAAAGCCCGCAGAAGTCCACCTTCCCGGCTGCCCCTTTCTTGGAGGCTCATGGTACTTACTAACCAATTATAACCTAGGGTTTAGGGTTTAGGGTTTAGGGTTTCACCAATTATGTACTTATAACCCACTGACAAGCCCCTTGAGTGCCCTACTATGATTAGAAGTACGGCGATAAGTACAGTTATAGCCCCAAACCCTAAACCCTAAACCCTATAATTGCTTAATAAGTACCATGAACCTTCAAGTGGCCCCGAGGACATCTTGAAGCTGCGCGAGGAGGTCAACGGCCTGACGGTCAAGAGCGCCTCTCATGAGGCGCCCGAGTTTGGAGGGGGGGTTTAGGGTTTGAGGTTTAGGGTTTAGGAGTTAGGGTTTAGGGGTTTAGAGGTTTAGGGTTTAGGGTTGAGGGTTTAGGGTTGAGGGTTTAGGGTTTAGGGTAGTTATACTAAGGGGTGTATCCGGGGGGTAGTGGGAGGGGGGGGGGGTACATGGGGTTTAGGGGGCGATATCGGGGTTGAGGATTCTGGGTTGAGGGTTAGAATTCTCAGGGTTCAGGGTTTCGGGGTTCAGGGTGTAGAGTTTAGGGGTGTAGGGTTTAGGGGTGTTATGGGGTTAGAGTTTTTGGCTTCGGGTTGAGAGGTAGGGTTTATGTGGTTCAGGGTTTATGGGGTTTAGGGTTTGGGGTTCAGGGTTCAGTGATAGGGCTGTATAGGGCCGTGGCACGAGGCCCTTGTTCGGTCCAAGGGCTTCAAGGGTTTAGGGTTTAGGGTTTAGGGCTTTTGAGGGCTGTTCGGCTTTTTTGGTTTAAGCGTTTAAGGTTCAGGGTTTGTGCGGTCAAAAGGGTTTAGGGTTTGTGGGCTGAATGCCCTTTAAGGTGTTTAAAGGTACAGGTTTTCCTGGTTTGGGGTTTAAAGGGTTCAGGAGTGTAAGGGCGTGAACGTTTTTAGGCCTTAGGAGTTCTTTTTGGGGATGCAAGGGTTTAGGGCTTGAGAGTTTGGGAAGGGTTTAGTGCGCTGAGGTTTGTTGAGGGTTGAGTGTCGAGGCTGCTTTGGGATCTGTAGGTTCTTCAGGTTGTTGTGGGTTGAGGATTCATGCTGTTAAGCTGCCCTCATGGAGTTATTGGGCTTAGGACTCAGGATGACTCAGGGCAACTACCAGCATGATCATCTTAGAAGCGCAAGACATGACGAGAAATCATATTGCGCGCATGATAGTAGCATCATCAATATAACCAATGCCCAATCTCATGAAATACGCCCCTGTATGAAGTAGGGTATATATTTCTGTTTTTGGTGAGTGTATATGGGGCTCCTTTTTAAAATTGGTGAGTGTACATACTTGGTGGCCTTTTGGGGGTACAAGAAATATAAACCCTACTTCATATAAGCCCGAAACCCGAAAATCCTAAGCAGCATGGCTTACTGTTTTTGTTTGGGCTTGTTGGGGGCTTGGGGCCTGGATCGTAGGGCCCGAGGCCTACAAGCACGCTCCGAGTCCTTTTTACATTTTTGATGTTTAGATTGTTGCTAAAGGTTTTGTAAGCTGCTTAAAGGCTTTGTTAAGAGTTTTTTTTTTTTTAAGGGCCCTTTTTTTTTGCGCCCCGCCGCCGCCTCCGGCAAGCAGGTGGACATCCAGAAGAACAGCGACGCCGTCCGCAAGATGGACTCCGAACGGTTTGGAGTTTTGGGTTTCGGGTTTAGGGAATTGATTCTGGTATGTGTTTAGGGTTTAGGGTTTAGGGTTTAGGGTTTAGGGTTAGCCCCTTATACCAACAGTCCTTAGTAGGGATTAGAGTACCCCTTGTTGTAATTCCTATTCAGGACTGCTAGTGTAAGGTGGAACATCCCAGAGTTTATTCTGGGGTCTTGAGTTATATGGGTTGGTGGTCTCTTTAAGTAGGGTTAGTCTTGTAT
>CAJNDS010002709.1:42651-105151 GCA_905221605.1 Symbiodinium natans | reverse complement strand
AAAACCCCAAACCCCAAACCCCAAACCCCAAACCCCAAACCCCAAACCCCAAACCCTAAACCCTAAACCCTAAACCCTAAACCCCTCTAGATTTCTAAGCCCTCAACGCGCATGCTCGTCGCCTTGCAGGGGCCGACCAGGGTGAAGCGGACGTGGAACTCCTGGGTTGGGAGGAGCTTTCGGGTGTTGGAGGGGGGGGGGAGGGTTTAGGGTTTAGGGTTTAGGGTTTAGGGTTTAGGGTTTAGGGTTTAGGGTTTAGGGTTTAGGGTTTAGGGTTTAGGGTTTAGGGTTTAGGGTTTAGGGTTTAGGGTTCGGGGTTTAGGGTCTAGGGTCTAGGGTCATTTAGCTTCTTGTTCGTTTTTTCAAGACATGCTGTTACCAGGGTTTAAGGGTTGCTGTAGGGGTTTAGAAACCCTGAACCCTCAACCCTAAACCCTAAACCCCAAGTCCCCTGTTTAGGGTTTGATCGTTCCGGTCCGCAGCAGGTCGGCCCTGAACGCCGCCTCTACGGGCCCTGCTAAGCCGCCAAAAGCACTTTCACCAGACCCTAAACCCTAAACCCTGAACCCTAAACCCTAAACCCCAAACACTCAACCCCCTAGGCCCTAAACCCTAAACGGCAGCTCCAAAGGGGCTGTGTATCGGGTTCGCATGAGATTTGTTAGGGTGTATGTAGTTTTTTGTAAAGGATTTGTGCAAAAACTGTGCTCGGGGGATTTTGCGTAGGATTCCTTGAGTTCGTGGCTCATCGTCAAGGTACTAAAGGAGGGACCCTTATAAGGGACCTTAGAAGTTATTTAGGGGCTACTTAGGTTTATACGGTATGTATAGAGGTTAAGGGTCCCTTCTAGGGGTCCCTTTTGATACCCCTTAAGCTCCGAAATCCGAAGTCTGGCACACCTTGAGCTCGTGCGG
Organism: Symbiodinium natans; assembly: GCA_905221605.1. NCBI lineage: Eukaryota > Dinophyceae > Suessiales > Symbiodiniaceae > Symbiodinium > Symbiodinium natans. The sequence goes on along the minus strand of CAJNDS010002709.1, from coordinate 104,236 downwards.
GAGTTGGAAGCCCGCAGGAGTGTGCTGAGAACATGTCCTTCCGTGTGGACAAGGCGGATGGGCGCCAGATTTCAGTACCCGACCTTGCGGTTGCGTTGTTTGGGGTGTAGGGCTTAGGGGCTTCGAAATCCTAAAACACCGAAGCCAGCCCCTGGAATCGGGAATTTGTGGGTTTTGGGGGTTGCTTGCGCTTGAAATGCAACCTTAAAATCTTTGAAGCTGACAAGTCCCAGGCCATTCGTTGCAGCTCCTGTGGTTCCTACAATAGTAAGAATAGCACCAATAGTAGTAATCATAGCAATAACAATAAGAATCGTACTTGCAAGAATGGCAGTCTCAAGTTGTCTTAGGGGTGCCACCAGGAGCCAAACCCTTAAGTGGTGGTTCAGCCAGGCAGCTATGTGTTTTGCGCAAGAGCCGGAGGAAGCTCCCTCAGGTGCTCTGCCCCTGACTCCTAAAGGTTTAGCTCTGCGCTTTAAAGCGAAACCCCAGACCCGCAACCAAGACCTTCCATCCCTAAACCCTCAAAACCCGAAACCTTAGACCCTAAACCCTAAACCCTAAACCCCAACCCCGCAAACCTAAACCTCTTTGGCCTAAGCATGCCAGAAAAAGACAGGCCTGGCGCCAGCGCTGCTCCCAGCGCTTCCGCAACGTCCTTGACATGGTGGCCAAGAAGGCGGCCATTGTCCTCTGAAAAACCCCCGTGTATTGTAGATATTATACTTCATCAGATGAGATCATGTTTTTTTGTGTGATTCTCAGCTAATAGTCACGACTTGGGATGTTCTGCTTTTACAGTCCTTCGTAGGCACTGTAGTACCCCCCTATTACAATCCCGATAAAAACATCCCAAGTCACGATCATCTCCCCCCCCCCCCCCCGCCCCCGTTTCCGAGGCGGATCACAGCGTCCTCCGCCTGCTCCAGATCTCGCAGCAGTTCCTTCAGCCGAAAAAGCTCGGAGGGTTTCGGGTTTCAGGGTTCAGGGTTCAGGGTTCAGGGTTTAGGGTTTAGGGTTTAGGGTTTAGGGTTTAGGTTTGGGGCGTGAGCTGTTCCAAAGCATCTATGCCGCTGACGTCGAAAGGTTCTACAAGCCTAAGGCCCTAAACCCTAAACCCTAAACCCTAAACCCTAAACCCTAAACCCTAAACCCTAAACCCTAAACCCTCAAACACCCACATTCCCATCAACCCGGAGCCCTAACCCCCCACCCTAAATCCCCGAGGCCTGAACCCCAAGACTCAAGCCCAAAAGCCCAAAAAGCCTAAGCCGAAACCTTAAGCCCCAACCCGAAACCCTACAAACCCTAAACCCTAAACTGCCTAAACTCCCTTAAGGACCCTAGAGCCCTGAAGCCTAAGACTCCAAACCCCAAACCCTAAACCCTCACACCTCCTTTAAGGACCCTAGAACCCAAACCCTAAACCCTAAACTCCCTTAAGGAACCTATAGAGCCCGAAACCCATCATCCCAAACCCTAAGCCCTAAGCCCTAAACCCTAACCCCAAACCCTAAACCCTAAACTCCCTTCAGGACCCCGTAGAACCCGAAACCCATCATCCCAAAAAGGCATATCGAGTCCCAGCTCGAGCGCGTCAAGCACGAGCGTGAGCTCTGGAAGCTTGGAGCGTTCTTTACTGTACAGGTGGTTAGGATTTAGGGTTTTGGGTTTAGGGTTTGGGGTTTGGGGTTTAGGGTTTGGGGTTTAGGGTTTGGGGTTTAGGGTCCAGGCTTCAGGGTTTGGGGTTTGGGGTTTTTAGGCTAAATCCCGAATCCCTAATGGAGCTCAGGCCTTGGGAGGGTTGAATTGGGGTTTAGGATTTCTGGTTTTGGGTTTGGGTTTGGGGTTAGGGTTTAGAGTTTGACCCTTAACCCCAGAACTCCTAAACTATCCTAAGCTCCTCAGCCCTCGAGCGCTAAGCATTTCTGTTAAGACCCTTGTGCTAAACCTCCCATGCCAGACATCCTAGACCCCCTAAACCCATGTAAACCCAAATTAAACACTGAACCCTAAACCGCCCTAAACACGAAAACTTAAACCGGCCCTAAACCACACCCTAAACCCTAAACCCTACACCCGAAACCCTAAACCCTACACCCGAAAATCTGAACCCTTCTGAACCCTAAACGCACGACTCACTCAGGAAGGAAGTCGTCGAGCGCCGCCAGCAACAGCCCCGTCCTCAGCCTGGGGGCCTTACGTGTCATTAAACCTCAGAACGGAAGAGCCTTTTAGGGTTTAGGGTTTAGGGTTGAGGATCTGGGGTTTGGGGTTGGGGTTTAGGGTTTTGTTTATCCAAGGCCTTCTTGCGGCTTAGAACCAGCTTCTCATTGAAGAATACCCACCCGCCCACAGAATCCCACAACATGAAGAAGAATGTAACACTCGCATAGGACTTTTCTTCAGGCGACAGGACAACAACAGCAGCAACAACAGCACCTTCTTATCGCAAGATACTATCTAGTTACTGGGCCCCAACCGGGTTTGGGCCCTAAACCATCGATTGTCGGTTCGATTATGGTACCGGGCTCAGGCCCCCCAAGTCCGAAACCATAATCGGGCTGGAAGATTAAGAGGTCGACTCTGTCAAAGAAACCTGTGCAGAAGTACTACTGGAATCGATTCTGGTTCCGGGCTTAGGCCCTAACCGTCGATGCTGGTTTCGATTCTGATTCCGCGTTTAGGCGTCGATTGCGGTTCCAGGCGTACGAAGGATAGGGTTTATATGGTTATGTAATGTATATTTATGTATGCATATATATATATATACATATATTATGGAGAGAGAGAGAGAGAGAGGGTTTAGGGTTTAGGGTTTTGGGTGTAGGGCTTAGGGCTTCTGGCTTACAGCTTAGGGTCGGGAATGGGGGGACACACCCTGCTTTCCCAGCCCCGAACCACGGTACTCAACAAAATTGTCGTGAAGCTGTTCGGCGATGGTGCTTTCGCAGTCGGCGAGGACCGTTTTCGAAGCACCTCTGGGAAGAGACCGGTGGACTCAGGAATGAGGTTTCAACTGGGCAGCTTCTATGTCAGCAACGTGACCCAAGCCCACATCAGCCGATGCAATGCGGCCTGGAAGATAGAAGTGAAGGCCAGGGTGGAAGAAGGTTCGCCCTTCACGTGGACGAACCACGGAGGGTTCAAAAGATGAGCTCAGTTCTGTCGGTTGATCTGGTGACGCCTGGCCGATATGGTCCAAATACTGGTCCTGATTTGGATTCTAGTGTGGAGATTCTGCCCTAAACCCCAAACCCCAAACCCTAAACCCTAAACCCCAAACCCTGAGTGACTGGGTGATCTTAACTATTGGCCATTGGGGCGCTTCGTTCTCGGGGCTTGTCGGGTTTAGGCGAGGAGGCTCCATGTTGAAATAGGCACCCAGGGTTTCGGCTTTCCACAGCCTCCTAGCCGATTCCCCGGAATGTTGGGGCTTCAGGGTGTCGGGGTTTTAGGGTTTAGGGTTTAGGGTTTAGGGGTTGTAGGGTTTTGGGTTTGAGGGCTGTGAACGAACTTCATGTCAAGCTGCCCAGAGCCCTAAGAGTTCCCGGGCTTGAGGGGCATCAGGCCCTCTACCCCCAAAATTGAAACTGTAAGCCCTAGACCAAACGCTAAGCCGCCCAAACCGCCTAAACCCAAAACCCAAAACCCAAAACCCAAAACCCAAAACCCAAAACCCAAAACCCTAAACCCTAAACCCTAAACCCTAAACCCTAAACCCTAAACCCTAAACCCTAAACCGCAAGCCACGGCGGCTCGCGTGTGAGAGGCCCTTGCAGCTGGCCCTGTCGATGAAGGAGCAGACGGCGCAGCCCGCCTCGTAAAGAGGACCCTGAAGATGGAATTCTTGGGTTTCTTCCGGGGGGGAGGGTTTAGAGTGTAGGGTTTAGGGTTTAGGGTTTAGGGTTTGGGGTTTGGGGTTTGGGGTTTGGGGTTTGGGGTTTATTGTTTAGGGTTTATTGTTTAGGGTTGCAGGTGGGAAGAAGATTAAGGGTCCCTCCTCGTACCCCTTTAGGGTTTAGGGCTTTAGGGTTCAGGGTGTCGGGTTTAGGTAGGGTTGAGGCGGTTTCGGGTTTTAGGGGGTTTTGGGTGTTAAGCTCAGGGGCTACTGTCCACCCACCACCTCCCCCACCCTGCCTCCCCTCAGTTCAGGGGCGCTGCAGGCCCCTGTGGATCACTTCAGGAGTGTGGGGTTTCGGTGTTTCGGGATTCAGGTTTCGGGTTAAGGGTTTAGGGTTCAGGGTTTAGGGGTTTAGGGTTTAGGTTCTCGGGTTTAGGGTTTAGGGTTCCGGGTTTGGGTTTCAGGGTTCAGGGTTTCGGGTTTAGCGTTTCGAGCTTAGGGTTTTGGGTAGCCACGTCGATGGTTTTCGGGATCAAGGATCCGAGGCATATCCCCCAAAGCAAGTGGATTTGTGCTGTATAGTAAGGTATTGCATTGCATCATTTATTGGATTGCATTGTATAGTATATGGTATTGTATTGTTTTGTATTGTAGTATATCATGTTACATGATATTTCGCTATGTGTATATATGCAGCAACAAGCACCAACGAATTGCATGCATCCACCCAAGACCGTAGGATGCTGTGCTAGGACATTCTCTAATGATGGGGCACATCCGAGAGATTTCTGGGGGATTCTCCGTGCGTGGGTCCCATACCCAAGCTTTGGGGAGCAACATGAAAGTCAGCCCGAAACCCCAAAGCCCTAAGCCGGCACCCCAAACCCCACACACCCTGAACACCCAAATCCTAACCCCCCAAAACCCTAAACCCCCAAACCCCCTAACCCCCAAACCCCCAAACCCCAAACCCCAAAACCCCAAAACCCTATCTGCACAGGACAGAGGGCCCAAGACGAATCGTATGCGCCGGACCTTCCGGCCAAGCTCGTGCCTGACGCGCGGGGCTCCGGGGGCCTTCCCGCGGGCATCAGATGTCGACGTTTTGCTTGGGGTCGCCACCTTTTGAGTTTGAAGGGTTTAGGGTTTGGGTTGAGGGGTCGAGAGGTTTAGGGTTTAGGGTTTAGGGTTGAGGGGTTTAGGGCTTCGGGTTGAGGGTTGAGGGTTTGGGGATGAGAGTTTAGGGTTTAGGGTTGAGGGTTTAGGGTTTAGGGTTGAGGGATGAGGGTTGAGTGTTGAGGGAGCTCTACTCCAAGTTCCTGACAGTGCCGCGGAGAAGTCCGGGAGCCTGGGCTGCGAAACTTGCATTCAATTCGCGGGCTCGTGCGGCAACAGGCTGCGCCAGCTCGACTTGAGCCAGGGCTCCACATGAGAGGGTGTCCGAATATCAAGGCTTGAGTTTCGGGGGTTTAGAGCTTTAGGGATTCGGGTTTAGGGTTTAGGGCTTTAGGGTTTAGGGCTATTTGGTGTAAATGCAATTAGGCTTTAGGCTTTAGGGCTCGGCATCTATTCTTGAAAAGGTAGGTCAGTGTTTTTGTCAGTTGGGCCCCAGTAGTCAGAAGCCAGAAGCCCTGCGAACGGTGTAACAACTGGGGCTTAAGGTTAAAAAAGGGGTTTAGGGTTTAGGATTACGGGTGCAGGGTTTAGGATATCCATCGGCAAGGAGGATGACGGGGTGTAAGCATTCAGCTTAGGGCGGTGCCCTACTGGAGGATCATGGCAACGCGAAGAACTCAATGGGGATGGGGTCCCTGTTGGGTTACGATTCTAAGGCGGCCCCTGAAATTTAGGGTACCCCCCAATATACTAGGACGCAGAGCGGGCCCTTATTCCTTTTTTTTGAGGATCCAGGTTCTCTGATAAGCCGCTTTAAACCAAAAGGGGCACCCCTTTTTTTTCCTAGGTTCCTCTTGGGTCGTCTAGTATATAAGAGCTGCTAGCCCAAATGCCCTAAGTAAGCCTGAGCCCTCAAACCCTAAAACCCTAAAACCCTAAAACCCTAAAACCCTAAAACCCTAAACCCTAAACCCTAAACCCTAAACCCTAAACCCTAAACCCTAAACCCTAAATCCATCGAGTTCCGACAGAGATGTGAAGCCGCGGCTCATTTGCTGCCATTACTCGCAGTCGGCTGCGTCGAAGCCGTGGCTCCTCAGGGATTTAGGGTTTAGGGTTTAGGGTTTAGGGTTTAATTAGGGTTTAGGGTTTAGGGTTTAGGGTTTAGGGTTGGGGTTGAAGGTTTAGGGTACTGTTTAGGGTTTTGGGGTCAGGGGTGTTTCGTGGGCTTAGGGGCAGGGAGTTGGGTGGTTCAGGGTTCAGGTTTAGGGTTCAGGGTTTAGGGTTGAGGGCTCAGGGTTTAGGGTTTTGGGGTGTTGTAAGGGGATAAGATTTCTCTGAGGGCAGTTGCGTGGTCCCTCAAGGCCCTTGGGTTGAACGCGCATGTAAGGGTATATAAGGGGTCCTCTTTGAAGGGCCCATATTACGGCACCATGAAACTACCCTAAGAGTTTAACAGGGGTTTCGGGGGTGATCGGTCGGGTTTACGGGTTTAAGGGATTCTGCTCATTTGGTTTGCGTAAGCGCGTTTTTGGGGATAGGACATCTTTTCATATGTAAGATTGAAGAGGATGGCCATGCGTGGTTGGGAAAAAAGTGTTTCGGTTTTCGCCCTAAACCCTAAACCCTAAACCCTACACCCTACACCCTACACCCTACACCCTACACCCTACACCCTACACCCTACACCCAAAACCCTAAACCCTAAGCCCTCAACCCTCAACCCTAAGCCCTAAACCCTAAACCCTACGCGATGCTTGGAGCTCTAGATACCAAGCTGCTGTAGGGCGCCACAGCTGCTTCCAGCTGGTATTACCTTACCTTGCCGCTTGTTGGAGGGGCGATGGCTTTGCAGGACATCCAGAAGTGTACGGTTTAGGGTTTAGGGTTTGGGGTGCAGGACGCGAAAGCCTCGAAACCGTGTAGCCTCCGCCTTTCTCCGTTCCGGGCGCCTGCGCGACCCCAACAAAGTCCGGTGCCGCCGCTTAGGTATGAATCTCCGATAGGAAAGTTACACAAATTGGCCTCAGACCCGGAACCCTAACCGCTAAACCCTAAGCTTAAACCGTAACCCTTTCAAACCTGCATGTCAAACACTGCAAGTTTCTCGTAACCTTATAGCCCCATCACCTCTAAACCCTCTACTGTAGGCCTAGAGGCCTGCAACCCTATATAGACCTACATCCCAAGACGCCAATGGTTTTAGGAGATAAACACCGAATCCTAAAATCTATAAACCCAAAACCTTCAACCCTACATCCTAAAAGCACCCGAAGCCGCCGCACAAATCGCCCTACGCACCCTTTAAGCTACCCATAAAGCGCACCTGGAAACTTTCCCTCTTGAAACTTCAAGAAACCTTAACAACTAAACCCTAAACCCTAAACCCTAAACCCTAAACCCTAAACCCTAAACCCTAAACCCTAAACCCTAAACCCTAAACCCCAAACCCTAAACCCCAAACCCTAAACCCTAAACCCTAAACCCTAAACCCTAAACCCTAAACCCTAAACCCTAAACCCTAAACCCTAAACCCTAAACCCGATTCGTTGGGTCCGCTTGGCGCTCCGCACTGCTCTCCCCATTAAGAAGCTGCCGAATCCCGGTGGCTTCCCCAGGGCTGGCGAGGAGGAGCCGAGGTTTTAACAATGACATCCCATGGCCATGCGTATTTCGGGTTCTTAAGGGAGGGGTTTAGGGTTTAGGGTTTAGGGTTTAGGGTTTAGGGCTCAAGGGGACTCCCTCAGGCTCCCGAAGCTTCCCGAAAGTTCCCTACCCCCCCTCACTTCGGAACCCTTTAACATAAGCCCCGGACTTCATTGCTTAGGCCTTTTAAAGCCGCAACTCCCCTAGGCCCTAAAGCCGTAAGCCCCTAGAACCATGAACCCCACTTTAAAAGCCCTCCCTGGCCGGTATTTGGCAGGGCTTGCTGGGCGTACCCCAAGGCTCCAAACCCTAACCGCTGAACCCTGAATCCCTAAGCCTAAACCCTAAATCACAAACCCTAATCCCCTAAACCCCAAACCCTAAACCCCAAACCCCAAACCCTAAACCCCAAACCCTAAAGCCCAAACCCTAAGCCCCAAGCCCTAACCCTCAAGCCCTAAACCCCAAACCCTAAACCCCAAACCCTAAACCCCAAACCTCAAGCCCTAAACCCCAAGCCCTAAACCCTAAACCCTATCCCTGGCAGCGCCCCAGGCTAGAAGTGCGAAGGCCAAGCTCCGGTTTAGGGTTTAGGGTTTAGGGTTTAGGGTTTAGGGTTTAGGGTGTAGGGTGTAGGGTTTAGGGTTTAGGGTTTAGGGTTTACAGCAACTCTTACGCCCGGACGCACGGCTCCCCCTGCCACCCCGGGACCAGCGCAGCGATCTGCCTTTGACATGCGCCGAAGGACAAAGTGGACTACTTGGAGGTTTAGGGTTTAGGGTTTAGGGTTTAGGGTTTAGGGTTTAGGGTTTAGGGCTACTTGGAGGGTTCAGGGTACTAAATAACTAAATAACCAAATACAGCTGTACATATATCCCACTTATGAAGCCCCTTAAGTTCCCTAATGTGGTTTTAAGTACAGCTTATAAGTACAGTAATCATTGGTTAGTGAAGAAAAACCTGGGGCTGTTCCCCCCTTATACGAACAGACCTTCATGGGGACTGTGATAGGGGGTACTGTAATCCCTATTAAGGACTGCCAGTATAAGGGGGAACAAGTTAGACTCGCTAAATGCAATGTTACAGCAGGGAGGGGGGGATCAATTAGGGAACCTAGACGGTGTGTGGTCTTGAGGGGCTTGTAAGGTTGTGGCTTTGGAGTTGCGCGGGATAAGCGTTGATCTAAATTAGGGCCACTTCCTTAAGCACTAAACTCTCTCTGAAGTCTGCTACTGTACCATAGAGCCCCCCCGAATTGGCCCAAAAACTCACATCCCCCCATTTTGGCCTTGGAGATGTCTTCTGTGGCTTGCTTTTCTGTCATGGAAAGGTTCCCCCAAAGCGACCCCTGATTTAGCAGCTCCCCTCCCCCACGGGCCCCCACCAAACCCTAAACCCTAAGAGAATATGGAGCGGGTGTTTAGGGGGGGGTGAAGGGTGTTTAGGGGGGTTAGGACCAGGGGGGTTCGGGGGTATGTTAACTAGGTACATTACAGAAGTAGAGCCCAGAACATCTCAACTCTATGACGACATCCTGTACCCACCTTAAGCAACGCAGTACCTAGGTTTGTTTGCTCTCAAGCCTTCAAAACTCTAAACCTCAAGCTCTAAGTCCAGAAAAAAACACTCTTTGTTTGCCCTTGAGCCTTAAACCCTAAACCTTGAACTCTAAACCTGTGATGTTCCCCCTCATGCGAACAGTCCTCAATGGGAACTATAATGGGGGGGGGGGGGTACTATAGTCCCTATTAAGGACTGTTAGTATAAGGGGGAACATCCCAATCTAATATACCCTATAAACCCTATAAGCCATATAAGCCCCGTAAGCCCGAAAAAACCATATAAGCCCTGTAAAGCCTTAAAACCCAGACTCGAAGACTACGAAAGTACGACGAAGCATTTTTTCGGATCTGGCTTAGTGCAATTAACCTTAAACCAAAAACCCCTAAACCCTAAACCCGAAGGCCTAAACCCTAGCAGGGCGTTGAGGGTTCGGTGTTGTTTTTTCTGTCTAAACCCTAAGCCCTAGACCTTGAACCCTAAAGTGAGGAACCCCCCCCCCCACCCTAAGCCCTGCAACTACAGCTCCGTCCCACCCCCTTCCAATAGTAAACCCGCTGCAGATGAGGTTTTTGTCGTGACGAAATGTAAACTCAAGCCCGTAACCCTCAGACCCCTTATGTAACACACCTTATTGTACCCTAAACCCTAAACCCTAAACCCTAAACCCTAAACCCTAAACCCTAAACCCTAAACCCTAAACCCTAAACCCTAAATCCAAACGGCCGCAATTGGGCTCCAGCCGGGGTCGAAGCACATCGTTGGGAGTGGTGTGCACGCTGCAATGAGCAAAGGCCCTGACGAGCAGAGTCGCTAACCTCACCGGGTTTAGGGTTTAGGGTTTAGGGTTTCATGATGTGCTCAACCAGCAAGCCCTGGTACTGCCAGCCCTCGCCAAATTAGCCACCACAGATCCGAAACATATATTCAAGATGGGGGCCGATGTAATGTGTAGATCCGCCGGGCTTCCCCCCCAAAGTTTGATCCAAGCACTTCAAGCGCCAGCATGAACTTCCAACACGACTGGTTGGTGAACCCTAAACCAGACCCTTGGCCTCTACTCTTTGGAAGCTCCTTCTATGTCTTGTGTTGCCAAACAAAGCGGCCATTCTTATTCGTACCTAGGGTTTAGGGTTTAGGGTTTAGGGTTTAGGGTTTAGGGTTTGTCGGAACATCATCTTGAGGGTTGCCAAGGTCTAGGAAGGGTTCCCGCAGCGGACGCCATAGCTGAGCCGCCTTTCCGAAGCGAAGATGCAGGCATCCCCCATCTGGGATTCTGGGTTTTGGGGCCTAGCGTTTTGGGTTTCGGGTTTAGAGGCTCGGGTTTAGGGTTTGGGGTTTAGGGTTTAGGGTTTGGGGTTTAGGGTTTAGGGTTTGGGGCTTTCGGGGCTTCTGGGGTTTCAATGTTCGAGGTTTTAGGACTTGGGGGCTCTAGCGCTTTAAGGGGTTTCGGTGTTCCGGGTTTAGAGTTTGGCTTTATCCTCGGGGTTGAGATTTTGGGGCGTTTTGGGGGGCTAAGCGGCTTGGGGGGGGGGGCCGGGGGGTGGGGGGGTGAAGGTTTGGATACGGGTCCGTCGTCGAACGAGCGCGGTTCAGGGTCAGCGTAGAAGAGGTTGAAGGCACCACTCAGGGATACTTGGGAATACTTTGTTTTATTGGTGTTTTTTTTTCATTTTTTTTTAAAAAGCTTTTTTGCATACTTTAAGTCCTAAGAAGCAACTAAGCATCAGATTTTCTTGCTCGGGTTCCAAGTTCAAGTATAGAGCAAGTTAGCAAGAAGTACATCAGAAGCACATGTGTACCTTACCTGCCTAAACCCTAAACCCTAAACCCTAAACCCTAGACCCTAGACCCTAGACCCTAAACCCTAAACCCTAGACCCTAGACCCTAAACCCTACACCCTAAACCCTAAACCCTAAACCCTCCTTGGCTTGGACCCGAGTGCCCCACACGGTTCACAAGCCAAGGTAAACGTGAACGCGTTGACACCGCTGAGCCCAAGCCCTGAACCCGAAATTTAAAACCCTACTAGGGTTTAGGGTTTAGGGTTTAGGGGGTTTAGGGGGTTTAGGGGGTTTAGGGTTTAGGGGGTTTAGGGGGTTTAGGGGGTTTAGGGGGTTTAGGGGGTTTAGGGGGTTTAGGGGGTTTAGGGGGTTTAGGGGGTCTAGGGGGTCTAGGGGGTTTAGGGTTTTGGGTTTAAAAGTTTAGGGTCAGGGTCTAGGGTAAAGCCCCTCAAGAGATCAAGTTTACCAGCCTGACCTAAGGCTAAGGGGGTGGAGGGGGTCGGGTTTCCTTCTCTGGGTCTCTGCGACGGTCTCTTCCTAGAGCCGTGCTAGCCGGAAGGGCCCATAAGATTCCGATTCCTGAAGGAGGTCAAAGCAAGGGTTTCGGGTTTAGGGTTTAGGGTTTAGGGTTTGGGGTTTGGGGTTTAGGGTTTAAGGCAGCTTCGCAAGTTGAAGTGCAGGTGGAGCAGTACGGCAACGCGATCTGCGTGGTGCTGACTCTGCTGTTGGTCTTGGCAGGCTGCCGCCTCCGCCGAGAAGCGAAAACCTTGAAATGACACATTTGGGGTTTGGGGTACCCTAAACCCTAAACCCTAAACCCTAAACCCTAAACCCTAAACCCTAAACCCTAAACCCTAAACCCTAAACCCTAAACCCTAAACCCTAAACCCTAAACCCTAAACCCTAAACCCTAAACCCTAAACCCTAAACCCTAAACCCTAAACCCTAAACCCTAAACCCTAAACCCTAAACCCTAAACCCTAAACCCTAGGCCACATCCCGCTCTCCCTAAGTCCTGGAGTCTGATCCCCCTGACCGAAGCTGCCCAAACCCACCTAAACCCGCTACAGTAGTTACCCACGACGCAAGCCCGAACCTACCAAACTTCGAGCCCTAAACCTTTTTTTTTTTAAGCCTACAAGCCCTCACAACCCCAAGCCCCCTGAGCCCTAAACCCTAAACCCTAAAACCTAGAGCCCTCGACCCTATAAAGCCCGAGCCATGCCCAAACTTTCGCATTGTGGACGCCTCGCCTTTCACCCTAAACTCACCCTAAACCCTAAACCCTAAACCCTAAACCCTAAACCCGAAACCCTAAACCCTAAACCCTAAACCCTAAACTCTAAACCCGAAGCCCGAAGCCCTAAAGCCCTGCCCCTAAGACAGGAAGTCCAAAGTCCGAAGTTTTAGTTTGTCACGGCTAGCACCCTTAACACCGTGGGGTTCACAGCTTAGGTCCTGAATCTCTACTTGGGCCTACATGGACTCTACTAGATATTGGACACTGCTTAATCCCTAAACCCGTCACATAGGGACTACCTTTTGCCTTTTACACGTACATACACATACACAGCACATAATCTTAAACCCTAAGCCCTAAATCCTGAACCCTAAACCCGAATACATATTCGTATGAGGCCCACGTGCGCATTTGTAGCGTAGTAGGGTTGAACCCCGAACCCTGGTTGGAGGTTCAGGGTATTTAGGAACCCATTATAAGTGTACATAGTTATATCCCACATAAAGGCCCTTCAAGTATCCTAATAGGGTTATATTTGGGTTAGAGGTACAGATGTAATTGGGTTACTAAGTACCCTGAACCTCCAAGTAATCCTGTGGATACACAGGGCGTTATGGCTCGGGGATTCTTTTTGGGGTTCAGGGCTAGTTTCTCTTCTTCGGATCTTTGTGGTTTTGGTGGTCGCAGAGGCTGCTTCTGGCAGCATGTGGAGAAGCAAGGTGCGAGGGGGGCCCATGGGAGGCTAACTTAGCCAATAGTTGAACTTTAAACTTTTTGGGTTTCCTTATTTAGTAGGAATAATGAAGGTTAATCCTCTTCCCCCTTGGTTATTGGAGAAGTAAGGAGGGCCTGTCTACATCCGTCTCTCTCCGTCTCTCTCCGTCTCTCTCCGTCTCTCTCCGTCTCTCTCCGTCTCTCTCCGTCTCTCTCTGTCTCTCTCTGTCTCGCTCTGCTCGAGTAGGAGTTTGAGCCTTTCTGGAGGGGAGTGCATAGGGTTGAAGGTTTGGGGGTTGCAGCGGGCTAGGGGAACGAGGTACCTTCACCTCCCCCACCCACGAGTGATTGGGGTATGAAGGGCTTGAAAGAAGTCGTAGGGCGTTGTGAGGGTTCAGAATTTGGGATGTTCCCCCTACAAACAGTCCAACCTAAGGTTCCCTAATACTCCTCACTATTCCCGAAGGCTCCCAAGCTTCCCTAAGGTTCCCTATGTAGCTACCCCCCATGAGCCCTCCCCCCTAAGAACCCGATAAACGAACTTTGCAAACCCTAGAGCCCAAAAACGGTTGAGAGCCTGGACCTCCAGGAGTCCATCCTAAGAACCCTGAAACCCTAGGAACGGGAGTAGACCTTTTTTTTTTTTTTTTCCTTTTTTAGGGTTCCCTTATAAGCCCCTTTAAACCAACAAGGGCACTCTTTTTCTTCCTAGGTTACTCCCGGGTCTAGAACCCTACAGGGTTTCGGGTTAGGGTTTCAGGGTTTCGGAGTTTTTTGCTGTGCTGACGACAGCAGGGGTGTGTTCCTGCGGTTAGTTTTGGCCGGCTTTATTTTGGGGTTAGGGTTGAACTAGGCTTAGTTCGTGACTAGAACAACCCCCCCCCCAACAAAAAAAAAGACGACTAGAAGATAATAGTTCCCATAGTACCCTTGTAAGGAAAAACATGTTTGCGATTCTCTCCCGGCAGGTATCTAAGGAACCTAAGGGAGCCATTGCTTCAAGTGAAGTATCACTGGGATTTAGGGTAGGGCTTAGGGCGCTAGGGTATTGAGGGTTAGGGTTATAGGGTGCAGGTCTTAGGGTTTAGGGTTTGGGGATGGATGGTTGGCATTCTGGGCAAAAAGCCTTAAAGCCCCTGGAAAATCCCCGAAGCAACCCTCAAAGCCACCAAGCCCCAAAGCGAACAGAAACCCTAAAGCCGTAAATCCCGAAACCCTAATAAACCCCGAAACCCCTGAAACCCTAAAATCCCTGAAGCCCTAAAACCGTGAACCCTTTGTAAACCCTCAACTCAAGCCCTAAACCCTAAACCCTAAACCCTAAACCCTAAACCCTAAACCCTAAACCCTACACCCTAAACCCTAAACCCTAAACCCTAAACCCTAAACCCTAAACCCTAAACCCTAAACCCTGGACGCTCCGACGCGTTCTTTTTTTTGGCTCTCCGGGGGGAAAGTTTCACATCGAAGTGCGGGGCTGCTTCGAGCCTTCAGTTGCAACTCGCCGGGGGCGTTTTCTGGTCAGAGGGCTTTAGGGTTTCTGGGGCTTTAGGGTCTAAGGGTGTAGGGGGTTTAACCTCTAGAAAGCGCCAACTACCCCTAGCCCAACGCTTTAAGCCCTAAAGCCTAGCCCAAACCGAAGCCCTACAAGCCGTATACCCCAAATCTTAAACCTTTAATGCTATACCCTAAATCCTAAACCCTAAACCGCTATGCCCCCACGCCCATCCGAACCCCCAGAGCTTCAGCACCATGGGCTGTGCAGCCGCTGTCGCGGCTGCGGGTCCGCCAGCAACTGCGGCCGAGATCCCTGCCGCACGGCCCAGGGTCCAGGGTTCGGGGTTTCAGGGTTTGGGGTTCAGGGTTTGGGGTTTAGCGCTAGGGTTTAGGGTTTAGGGTTTCGGGTTTAGGGCATAGGGTTTAGGGTTCAGGGTCAGGGTTCAGGGTTCAGGGTACGCAGCTTTTTAGCATTTAGGTTGTTTTGGGGCATCTTAAGGTGTTGCCGGCGCCAGCTTGGGGTTGCTGTGTTTCTTTGTGGTGCGGGCTGCTTGGGGTGTGAGTGGTGTGGGGCTTGAACGTTTAGGGTTTAGGGGTCATGACCCACTTACAAGCCCCTTCAGTGCCCTAATAGGGCTATAAGACCAGTTAGAAGTACAGCTGTAAGTGGTTAAGAAGTACCATGAACCTCCAAGCATAAGCTCGCTCGTCTGGAAGTGGGGGGTCTATAGGCATAGGGTTTATAGGGCTTCGAGGCTTTGTAGGGTTTAGAGGGTTTAGAGGTTGTTTAGGGTTTAAAGGGTGTAGAGGGTTTTTCGCGCGTTTCGGTTTTTGGGGCTCCGGGTTTTAACCCTAAACCCTGAACCCTAAACCCTAAACCCTAAACACTAAACCCTAAACCCTAAACCCTAAAGACGACATCCCGGTGAGGCTGAGACGGTCACTTGCTTGCCGTCGGCCGGCGGCGTGCAGGCAGCGTCCTTCAAGAACCTTCGTTCACGAACCCAAAGCACCCTAAACCCTAAACCCTAAACCCTAAACCCTAAACCCTAAACCCTAAACCCTAAACCCTAAACCCTAAACCCTAAACCCTAAACCCTAAACCCTAAACCCTAAACCCTAAACCCTAAACCCTAAACCCTAAACCCTAAACACCACACGCAACACCCTAAACCCCAAACACTACACGCTAAACCCTAAACCCCAAACGTTCCTGAGCATCCCGCGAGGCCCCACGAACAGCGTCGGCAGAGCTCGACGCCCTCCTTGATGCAGAAAAATGCAGCATGCATGTCACGGGCAGCTTGCCACCTTTAGGGTGTAGGGTTTAGGGTTTAGGGTGTAGGGTTTAGGGTTTAGGGTTTAGGGTTAGGAAGGCTAGGGTCCAGGTTTTTTTCTTGGTTTAGGGTTTAGGAAGGCTGGGGTCCAGAGGGTTTAGGTGGTTTGGGTTTTCGGGTTTAGAGTTCAGGGTTTAGGGTTTAGGGTTTCGGGTTTAGGGGTTCAGGGTTTCGCGTTTGGGGTTTTGGGTTTAATGGGGTTTTGTTGGGTTACAGGGTTCTACGGTCGAGGGGGTTTCGGGGCTTTCCGGTGTAGGGTTTAGGGGTTCAGGGTTTCGGGTTTAAGGTTTAGTGGGGTATTGTAGGGTTGCAGGGTTCTATAGGGTCAGTCGTTTCACAAAGTTCCGGTCCCTGTTGCTATAGTCTATCGCATGGTCAAAATTTATTGAGACTCCATCGATATCAAGGAGCGGCGGCATACTGTGCTTGCTGTCGGTTAGGAGGGAACAAGGTACCCTATATCCCCAAATATTATGCCTTAAGGGTATAGATGGTACCTTCTTCCTTCATTCCCAACCAACAGTAAGTATGAAGGAGCCGTGGGTCAAGAAAGGTGAGACCTACAAAAGTACGTGCGCATTCCTTGAAGGCAGCTGTGTTGTGCTTTCGTTGGAACCCTGAAAACCCTAGACCCTAAACCCTAAACCCTAAACACTAAACCCTAAACCCTAAACCCGAAAGTCTGCTCCCGGTTGTCAGCTTGGGCGACATAAGCTGGGATGTTCCCCCCATACCAACAGGCCTGAATAGGGATTATAGTAACCCCCCCCCCCACCCCTTAGGAGTGTTGGTATATGGGGGAAAGTTTTAGGGTTTAGGGTTTAGGAGACATAAGCATGGTGGTAACGCGTGAGGGGCGGCGAGAGAGGTGCTGACCTCCTCGAGAATGAGCGCGGGGGCGAGAGCCTAAACCCTGAGCCCAAGGCCCTGAACACCTTATAGACCTTATAAACCCTACAAGCCCTGTAAACCCTAGGTTTTAATTTCAGGGTTAGGGACTTGGTGTATAAACCCTAAACCCCCACACCCGAAAACCCAATATCCCTGATTCCTATAAACCCTAAACCCGAGAAACCCTAAACCCGATGAACACTAAACCTTTACACCCTAGCCGGACGAGACCCCAGAGTGGGAACGACAAGAGGAAAGCCCCTGAAGTGCCTGGATGAAATAGGGACAGCACGCTCCCACCCCCCCCCCCCTCCCCCTTGAGGTCCCGTGTACTTGGCCCCGGCAATTTGCAGTACCCCAAAACCCCAGGCAACTGAGAACAAAAGCCTCAAAGCACCTTAAAACCAAGCCCTAAACACTAAACCCTAAACCCTAAACCCTAAGCCCTAAACCCTAAGCCCTAAACCTTAAACCGTAAACCCTAAGCCCTAAATCCTAAACCCTAAACCCTAAACCCTATACCCTAAACCCAGGCATCCTCTCTAGCCGCCGATCCTGGGAGTCAGACACACCTAGTTCCTCACGAGGTGCCGGGATGCAGTCGCAAGTTTAGGGTTTAGGGTTTAGGGTTTAGGGTTTAGGGTTTAGGGCTGAGGGCTTAGGGCTTAGGGTTTAGGACCCGGAGCAGGCCCCAGGTTACTCCTTGGGTCTAGTTTTGGGTTTTTTTGTTCTTTTAGAAAGTCTTGAGGGTCTTTGCCTCGAATTTCTGGGGCTTTAGGTTGGGTGTTCGCTAAGGGGAAGGTTCGATTCCTCTAGTGGAGTTCTGGTGTTTTTTTGTTCAGCCAACTTCGCATTTTGTGCATGCGCTGCTGCATTTTGGTCTTCTAGGTTTTGTGTGTGTGTGTGTGCGCGCTATTTTCGGGTTGTGTTTTTGTTTTTTTTTGCTCGCTGCATCTTTTCGGATGCGTATAGCTTCTTTCGGACTCCAGGCGTTTAGCGTTTTTGATTTTGATTTTCGGGCTTCAAGTGGCTTTTTTCAATCTACATATTAAGGGGGTTGTGTACGGCATTGTTTTAGGGTTTCGGGTTGCTAGGGTGTTGTTTTCTGGCTTTTAGGTTTGTGGAAGAGTTTGCGCACATGTCCTTGTAAGGCAACTGGAGTGTTGTGTGTTCACTTGCGTGCTGGCTCTGGTTGCAGGACCCATCCAGTTCAGATGCATGCGATGGCCAGGATACCGGTTCCCTGCTGCGAATGCGTGAAGGCAGCCTGAACAGTGTGGGCATCATCATCCTTCCAGGTGAGCCTTCTACGAGTGTCCGTGTGGAAAAGAAGGTCTTCAGCCTCATGGGAGCCGCTGCGGGAACTGTTCTGCAGCGGGTGAGTGTGAAACTAAGCACCGCCGTAGAGAAGCTATCGGAAGTCCGCGTCGTGAACGTTCTACTCTTGCACTTGGATGGGGAGTGCAGTCCTGACACAGTGAAGGACCCGTACAACTACGTTATATAGTCCCTATTGTGCACACTATATACAAGGCACCCTAAACCCTAAACCCTAAACCCTAAACCCTAAACCCTAAACCCTCAACCCTAAACCCTAAACCCTAAACCCTAACCCTAAACCCTAAACCCTAAACCCTAAACCCTAAACCCTAAACCCTAAACCCTAAACCCTAAACCCTAAACCCCAAACCCCAAACCCCAAACCCCAAACCCTAAACCCTAAACCCTAAACCCCTAAACGGTCCCTCACAAGGGCTCCTTTAGTCCCTGGATGGTGTCTTGCCAAAGTATGGCAGGGTTTCGGGTTTAGGGTTTAGGGTTTAGGGTTTAGGGTTTAGGGGTTAGGGTTTAGGGTTTAGGGTTTAGGGTTTAGGGGTACCCGAACGCTAAAGCTCTGGCAAATCCCAAGAGGGGCCATCATGAGAGAGTTGCCGCATGCGCGCATGCGGTCGAGGTCCTCCTGTATCAGGGTTTCTGTGTTTTGTTGGTTCAGGTTGTTGTGCAGGGTTGCTTAAGGTTTTGGGGTGCTTGGGGCTTTTGGGTGTTTCTTGTCTATGCTGTTTGTCTTTTGTGTGTGTGTGTGTGCGCGTGTGTTTTTTGTTTGGTTGCCTGTCATTTTGTTGTTGTGCTCTTCGGGTTGAGGTTGTATTTGGACACTTAGACTTAGACCAACAAGGGACCTATTGAATTTTGAACAACTGGCCCACGTCTCAAAGGGTTCAGGCGTTCAGGCTTTAGGGTTGAGGGTTTAGGGTTTAGGGTTCGGCCCTCAGAATGAAGAGTTTAAGAGAAAACGGGCTCATGGCTTTAGGACGCTTTAAGGCTTTGGGGGCCAAAGGTGCAGCGCTGGGGGTTTAGGATGGTTTAGGGTTCTTTTCCAGCTTGGGGGCTCAGTTTAGGTTTAGGGTTTAGGGTTTAGGGTTCTTTTGCAGCTTGGGAGCTCCGTTCTCCTTGGGGTGGGCAAAGGGGGACCCAATACAGGCAAGCATACCTTGTGCAGCACGCCATCATTCCGGAGTGCGCAGGGAAACGTGCAACGCAGTAACTTCCGAGCAACATCGCAGGAGTCGCCCCCACAGAGCAAAGACCGGCTACAACCAGTCGAACCAGGCGACGGACCCCATAAGCTTCACCTGTGCAACGGACGGCAGAATGGAGAAGACACAAGCCGAAAACGGAAACAACAACGGAAAATACAAGCGCCCAAAGCGGCATGGAGGCCCCAACGTAAGCTGCCGACCATTTAACATGACAACAAAAAACTGCATAGTGTAGGGGCCGGATCAATTACGAATAGTGTTCCCTTATGGTCCCTATATAGATGCAAGAATATCCCCCCCCAATCCCTATTCTAATTATTAAGGCCCCGATTATTGCAAGAGAGTGATCTCCATCAAGTGGTTGACGGGCTCATGCAATGCAGGCTGACCCGAAACCCTAAATCCTAAGCCCCTGATCCCTAAACACCTGAAACACCTGAAAGCCCTTAAACACTAAACCCTAAACTTCTAATCCCTAAACCCTAAACCCTAAACCCTAAACCCTAAACCCTAAACCCTAAACCCTAAACCCTAAACCCCTGAACCCCTGAACCCCTGAACCCCTGAACCCAAAACATTCAGGGTTCAGGCGGGGCTTCGCTGGAATGCTAGGCACAGAGTGTACCTACTAGAGTTCCTTGGCTTCCTTTCTTGAGGTTTAGGGGTTTAGGGCTTTAGGGCTGTAGGGCCTTAGGGCTTTAGGGGTTTGGGGTTTAGGGTTTAGGGTTTAGGGTGTATAGGGTTTAGGGTCTTGGGTTTGGGGTTAGTCCCTGGTTTCGAAGCATGTTGCAGGCATACCTCAGGAGCCGAACCGCGCGACCCACGAGTTCCATCTGCGCGCTTCAGCACGCAACAGGGTTTAGGGTTTAGGGTTTAGGGTTTAGGGTTTAGGGTTTAGGGTTCAGGGTTTAGGGTTTCGGGGTTTGGGGTTGTGGGCTTAGGCCCCGAACCCGACACCCGAAACCCGAAACCCTAAACCCTAAACCCTAAACCCTAAACCCTAAACCCTAAACCCTAAACCCTAAACCCTAAACCCTATCTCCTAGCCCTTTTCTTAGGGTTTACGGAAATACCGCCACAGCCCCAGAGGAGAATTAGGCTCCGGAGGTTCCAGGCTCACGCAGTCTCCCTTTAGCTCCCAGAGGTTTAGGGTTTAGGGTTTAGGGTTTAGGGTTTAGGGTTTAGGATTTAGGGTTTCGGGTTTAAGTTTTTAAGGTTTAGGCATCTAGTAGAGATTTGGGTTGAGGGTTTTGGGCTTGGATGGATAGACCGGGGGGGGGGGGTTCTTTTCGATTTTGCTGTTAAGATCCATGGGAGTCATAACCCATGCAACTCTGCTAAGAACCCTTGCCGCCCAGAAACGCTGAGAGCCCCAAAGAGGGGTGCTTGCGGTTCCTACCATTGTAGGGGGGGGGTGTTCAAGGGGGGTATGTAACCCAAGGTTCCCTAATCCTCCCCACTACTCCTTAAGGCTCCCTAAGCTTCCCTAAGCTTCCCTAAGGTTCCCTACGTACCTACGTGCCTACCCCCCATGAACCCCTAAACCCTAAGCCCTAAACCATTTTGGCTCAAGTTCAGCTTTTCACTTTTTTGCCAGCTATCGCTCACAATCCTCCAATCGTCTTACGAGTGTGATGGCACGCTGCTTCTCTGCTTGAGGTGACGCACAACACTGATGTGCCCAAGACCGCGCGTTGGGCCGACATCCACCCCCTGGGCCCTGAGGCGCCCTTTCAGCACGACGAGGTGCGGTCGCCAGAAGCTGTCAACAGTGTTGACATCTTGGATGTGGCCATCTGTGACATCTGTGCACTTGAGGATGAGTCCAGCGCTGGGTTGTACCTCGAGGAGCGTTGGTGTGATCACATGCAGTGGGGTGGACCCACGCGTGCGCGCCGGTGCAGCTTGTGCCGCGTGAGATCGCCGCCAGAGCCTTCGTGTGATTTGGAGTTCGGCGTGCTGCAGGAAACTTACATTGACCACTTGATGGAGCATTTCGACCTGGGCTAAGTGTTCGCAGCGAGAAATGGGACGTACGTGGGATGCCTGCGCAGAACGTCTTGGCACATCTTCGAGGGCTGCAGGCGTTGGTCATCCGACTGCTGCGTTTCGTGAGGACCAAAGCGCGGTGCCCAAGCTCGTTACTGCGCAGCCGCCTCGCCCACGCCAACAACGGGAACGGGGCGGAGGACTGTGAGCTTCGACTGCTTCCTGAGTTTATCGGTGCTTTTTAGGGAATGTCATGCAAGGCAGCGCGGAGACAAGAATCGAAAATGGATGTCGCTGCTTCAGAAGCTTTGGAGTGGGACATTGACGAAGCTGCTGAAATCGCAGCTCAAATAGAAAGAGCGCGCGTTGAAGGAGAAGCTTGACAAGTTCACGGCGTTGCTTTGGTTGTAGCGTTGCATGTTGTCACTTGACACCGCAGGGAATTGCAAGAGCTCCGGCGAGCACGGCCCGAAGAATGGCTGGGGACACTGGAGGGTGGCAGCCTTAGTGTGCCTGCGCCCAGAATTTTGAGGCGTTGATGTCGATGTCGCCTCCTTGCAGCAAGTAGTGCAACACCTCGTGCCGGAGTGGGTCCTGTGTACAGCTCGCGCAGAAGGGCCTCCCAGCTGCGCGGGGCAGCGTCTGCAGAGCGTCAACATCAAGATGTGCTCGCCGAAGTTGGGCTTTACACCTTCGGCAACGAGACATCATCTGCGGACGACGGGGACGATGATGTCTCCATGGATGGCGGTCAAAATGCTCGTCCCGCTGGCGCTTGTTCCTACGATGAGGACGAGGACGAGGTCATCGACGTTAACTTCAGCAGCATCTAGCCAAAGCAGTTTCCGTGGCAGTAGCAGCAGCAAGGGTAGCGGCCGCCGTAGTGATGGCAGCGGCAGCAGTGATGATATGTAAGGTTTTGGAGTCAGCAGACGCAAACGATGTTCTCACTTACAAACAAAGCAATATGTTAACATACATCACGTGTCGACCCCTATAGATTCCAGTCCTTAAATAGGTTAGTTGCCCGATCTGAATGGCTCCCCACTGTCCAGAAGTGCCACGCGGTACATAACACAGATTTTGTCAAATCAACAGTTAGGGTTAAGCTCAAAGCCTTACCGCCTCCCTCCTCCAAGTCTCCAGCCCGAGACTACTCAGCCGCCAGCCGCTCCGCAAAAGCACTTTTCAACCATACATTCAAGTCCAACACGACGACCAAAACAACCCCCGCCAGAGTCACCGCTAATTCCAAGTGGTCCATCTACACTGACGGATTAGGCGGCAGAGGGCGATGCTCCGCTACTCCAGCCGGTTGGGGTTATGTGAGTTATTGACAACAACGAAGAAGCAGCAAAAGCTGAGGGACCGGTGTGCAATGATCCCCAAGCAGCATATTTATAGGCACCTCTACAGGCAGTAACAACACGGGAGAACTCAGCGCATGGATTGAGGCAGCCCTTTATATCCTCACATTGACGTCGATCTAAGGCCAAGAGGCACAAACAAGCGGTTAAATACTCGCGAATTCTCTTAGCAGACTTACAGGATCGCCCGAGGATCGAGTGGCAGCGGCCGGCAATGCGCGTAACGACACTGCGTACAGGTTATCAGGCAAAAAGCAGCCAGATCCTACTGGTGGTAGACATGACATGATGCCACCATCCTCCTTACCCCAGTAGATGTCCTTGCAACCCCAGGCCCCACAGACCACTCCGCCTTAGAACGGCTAAACTCAATGCTGGCCAAGGCGTTGACCAAGGCAGAATCTCAGCACATCCTCTTACTCAACCGCAAACCAAGACAACCTTGGATGTCTCAGGACCTCCTCCAGCAATTCCATGAAGTAATCTTGAAATCTCGAGACCACTCCGCTCATGTTCAGAAGCATAAACTTTTCAAACAACAGGCTAGAAAACTCAAAAGAGATTGGAGCTCTTCCTTTTCTGATTCCCTGTGTGGCTTAGTACAGCTCTGCGCCGGGATACAAAGATCCTATCAGATTCACGAAGGCCCGAACCCGTGGACACCCTTGCAGATACTGGTTTGAGTTGGTCTAAAGTGAAGCGGTTAGATTCTACAACCACCACACCAGCCACTCCGCCCCAGACCCAGAAAGTGATTTTCTGGGTCTAAAGCATACAACTCATATAACTTCAAAAGCCCGGGTTTGGCGACCTCTTAATTACGCACTGCGCCAACGCGCGCACCGAGCATATCCCATTGTTCAGTTCGCATGTCGGAAGCGCTGAAGCGCATGGCAGCCCGAAAAAAAGCACCTTAAACCCTAAACCCCAAACCTTAAGAACCCTAAGCCCGGAAACCTGAAGAACCCCATTACCAGTTCCTACCATGAATGCTCCAGTCAAGGTGAGTTCGATGTGTTCCGGCTGGCGGTCGAGATCGATCCAGAGACGTTCACTGAGATTTTGGAGGAGACCTCTGAACCCTCAACCCCAAGCCATACATCCTAAACCCTCAGCCCGAAGCCCTATAAACCTTAAACTCTAAACCCTCAACCTTGAACCTTAACCCCAAGAGCCTGAACTTCGAACCTTGCTCCAATGGCCTAAACTCGAAACCGAAGAAGGCTTTAGGTCTTCGGCGGGCTTTGAATTTTCAGGCTTGACCTTGCAGATAGGACTCTCCGGGCGTTTGCTCTCTCGAGGGTCGAACGGAGGGTCCCTTATAAGGGATCTTAAGGTTGAGGGGTTATTTCGGGGCTACTTCGGTTTGTAGGGACTATGTAAGGTGTATATATAGGGTTTACATAAGGGAACAAGATTAACGGTCCCTTCGAGGGGGGCCGTCCTTCTACCCCTGAACTTAAGCTCATAGGGTGCTTACATGGTCCTTTAATATGGGCCATTAGAAGGGGACCCCCCTTATACCCCCTACCCTAGAAAACCCAAGGGCCCATACTTCAGAAGGTAAGGGACCATATGAAGGGACCACAGAACTACCCTTGGATAAGCCGTCAACCCTGCGCCAACCCCAGAGCGCCGCGGACCGAACACGCCACCCCCCTCACCTCTCCAGGCCCTGGGCCCTCAGGAACCCGAGCCCAAGAACCTCCGTTTTGGGTTCAGGGTTCAGGGTTCAGGGTTCAGGGTTCAGGGTTTAGGGTTTAGGGTTTAGGGTTGGGGGTTTAGGGTTTAGGGTTTGGGGTTTGGGGTTTGGGGTTTGGGGTTTGGGGTTTAGGGTTTAGGGTAAAAGCACTATGTTCCAGAAACCCCTTACAGCCCTAAAGCTCCCTCAATTTAACAATTTTAGAAACTCAGAAACTTGTGAAACTTTTGCAACCCTTGAAGCCCTTGAAACCCTACACTCTGAGCCCTAAACCATAAACCCTAAACCCTAAACCCTAAAGCCCTAAACCCTAAACCCTAAACCCTAAACCCTAAACCCTAAACCCTAAACCCTAAAGCCCTAAACCCTAAACCCTAAACTCTTGAAACCTTAGAAGCCTCATACAAACACCCTCGAGGACAGGCGTGGCCCTTTGCAGGAAGGACCGGCCCCCAGCTTCCCCTTTTCGGGTTTAGGGTTTTTAGGGTTTAGGGTTTAGGGTTTAGGGCTTAGGGTTTAGGGTTTAGGGTTTAGGGCTTAGGGTTTAGGGTTTAGGGTTTAGGGTTTAGGGTTTAGGGTTTAGGGTTTAGGGTTTTGGGCTTTGGGCTTAGGGTTTAGGGTTTAGGGTTTAGGGCTACATGGGCTTAAAGGGGCGTTAAGTGCAGGGTTTTTGGGTTCAGGATTTTTTGGGGGTTGGGGTGGGTTTTTAGGGTTTAGGGTTAAGGGCCTACGCTGGTTAACGTTTTGGATTTCAGGGTTTTAGGGCGTCGTCGTCGTGGTCCTCGTCGCTCTCTCTCTCTCTCTCTCTCTCTCTCTCTCTCTCTCTCTGTCTTGATTAAGACCCCCTTGTGGTCCAAGGACTCTTCTCGAACCCTAAACCTCCCTAAACCCTGAACGCCTAAACCCTAAACCTTGAAACCCTAAACCCTGAGACCCTAAACCCTAAAACCCCTTTGCAGGAAAGATTTTGCGCATCCGGTTTCGCAGAGAAGGGCGGGGGGGGTGTAGATGACATTCGGTCCTTGACGTCACGCTCTCCGGCACGCTGGCTAGTAGGGATGTCGGGAATTAGGTACCCTACATAATCCCTGAAAGGGTATATAGTGGAATGTGAGGCACCTTCTCTGCGGTTGTCGCAGAAAGGACGTCTTGCCTCAGCATGAGCTGGGCTAGCGGCTACATGATTCTTTGCATTCCTGTGCCCACCCCTGCCCACTGGCTAGCACTAACCCTAAACCCTAAACCCTAAACCCTAAACCCTAAACCCTAAACCCTAAACCCTAAACCCTAAACCCTAAACTTTTAGGGGCTTCGCCCTTGTGCGCCAGCGCAGCTTTTTGTTGAGTTGTCGTCAGTTGCTTTGCGGTTGCGTAGGCGAGGAGGTTTAAGTAAATCGAACAAAGAAGACTTTTGGGCTTTGTGCCTGCGCAGGGCAAGGAGGTTGAAGAAGAGTGAACATTTCAGCACTTTGGAGCTGTTTGAAAGCCACCCGGTGCCTTTTCGGGGCTCTTTGCTGGTGGGCCTTTTTGAACGAATTTGGGGCTCTGAAGGCAACTTCCGTTGCCAATTCGGGCCTTCTGAAGCCAATTTGGGCCTCTGAAGTCAATTTTGCCCTTCTGAAGCCATTTTGGGCCTTCGAAAGCTAATTTTGGGCTTCTGAGGCTTCTGAAGCCAATTTTGGCCTTCTGAAGCCAATTTTGGGCCTTCTAAAGCTAATTTTGGGCTTCTGAGGCTTCTGCAAGCCAATTTTTGGCCTTCTGAAGCCAATTTTGGGCCTTCTAAAGCTAATTTTGGGCTTCTGAGGCTTCTGAAGCTTCTGCAAGCCAATTTTGGCCTTCTGAAGCCAATTTTGTGCCTTCTAAAGCCAATTTTGGGCCTTCTAAAGCTAGTTTTGGGTTTCTGAGGCTTCTGAAGCCAATTTTGGCCTTCTGAAGCCAATTTTGGGCCTTCTAAATAGGCTTCTAAGCCAATTTTGGCCTTCTGAAGCCAATTTTGGGCCTTCTAAAGCTAATTGTGGGCTTCTGAGGCTTGTGAAGCCAATTTGGCCTTCTGAAGCCAATTTTGTGCCTTCTAAAGCTCATTTTGAGCTTCTGAGGCTTGTGAAGCCAATTTTGGCCTTCTGAAGCCAATTTTGGGCCTTTTAAAGCTAAGGCTTCTGAAGCCAATTTTGGCCTTCTCGTCGAGAAAACGGTTGCCAATTTTGGCCTTCTGAAGCCAATTTTGGGCTTCTGAAGCCAATTTTGGGCCTTCTCGTCGAGAAAACGGTTGCCAATTTTGGCCTTCTGAAGCCAATTTTGGGCCTTCTAAAGCTAATTATGGGCTTCTGAGGCTTCTGAAGCCAATTTTGGCCTTCTGAAGCCAATTTTGGGCCTTCTAAAATTAATTTTGGGCTTCTGAGGCTTCTGAAGTCAATTTTGGGCCTTCTAAAGCTCATCTTGGGCTTCTGAGGCTTGTGCAGCCAATTTTGGCCTTCTGAAGCCAATTTTGGGCCTTCTACAGCTGAGGCTTCTGAAGCCAAGTTTGGCCTTTTCGTCGAGAAAACGGTGAATTTTTTTGAGGCTTAGGGCAGCCACCTATAGAAGAGTTGGCCTGGGCGCCACGCTGCGCTGGCGAACCCTAAACCCTAAACCCTAAACCCTAAACCCTAAACCCTAAACCCTAAACCCTAAACCCTAAACCCTAAACCCTAAACCCTAAACCCTAAACCCTCAACCCTAAACCCTACACCCGAAACCCTAAACCCGAAACCCGAAACCCTAAACCCTAAACCGTGGCAAGGTGCTGGCTCGACTGAGCGTCGGGACCTGAGCACCCCGTGCGCGCCCGTGGGGAGGTCGCCTTGCTCCGAGACCACGTGAGAAATGTTGGGTCTCGGGCGTGTGTTTTTCCATGGGTGACCTCATGGCACGTGGTAGTGGAGCGGCGTTTTCCAGTCCTGCGTCTCCGGTGTACATACAAGATTGTCTTGACTTGAGTTGGGCAGGTTCTGGTGGGTTCAGCAGTAGGGTTATTGCGACCGGAACCCTAAACTGTCTACAGCCCTAGAACCGTAAGCCCTACACCCTAAATCCTGCAGGTATGAGGTTGAGGGTATTGGCGGCTTTTGCATCGGTTTAGGGCTTAGGGTTTAGGGTTTAGGGCCTAGGGTTTAGGGTTTAGGGTTTAGGGTCGAAACCCCAAACCCGAAACCCTGAACTTGATCCTACTACCCCTTGAAGCCTGCGCAGGGGGAACCTGGGCCCAACGATTCCCATTTCCTGTGAGTCACTGTGCTTAGGGGGGGACCGAAAGCTCGCTGTTCAGGGCTTCGAGTCGTTTAGGGTTTAGGGTTAGGGTTTAGGGTTTAGGGTTTAGGGTTTAGGGTTTTGGGTTTAGGGTTTAGGGTTTAGGGTTTAGGGTTTAGGGTTTAGGGTTTAGAGTTTAGGGTTCAGGGTTTGAGGGTGGAAGGTTCAAGGCTTCCGACTCCATTAGGGTTTTGGGTTTAGGGTTTGGGGTTTAGGGTTCAGGGTTTAGGGTTTAGGGTTTAGGGTCCAGGGTCCAGGGTTCAGGGTTCAGGGTTCAGGGTTCAGGGTTCAGGGACTCTAGAGAGTTGTTGAGGCTTAGGGCAGCTTAGGGGGTTTTAGAGAGCTTTTGGGTGTTAGGGTTTAGGGTTTAGGCTCTTTAGAGCTGAACCTTTATGTCCCTAAACCCGCAGCCCTAAACCCTAAGCCCTAAACCCTAAGCCCTAAACCCTAATCCCTAAACCCTAAACCCTAAACCCTAAGCCCTAAACCCTAAACCCGAAACCCTAAGGACAAAAGCTGTGGGTTTAGGGCCTAATGCGAGCTCGGTTAGCCCCAACAATCGGCAGCAGCTGAGTCGCCAGACGGCCGGCGCACAGAGATACCTTGGTATCGGGTTTAGGGTTTAGGGTTTAGGGTTTAGGGCTTAGGTTTTAGATTCTAGGTATTCGGGATCTAATGTTTAGGCTTGGTAGCCCAGCGGTGCCCTTTACCCTTCTTTTGGCTTTTCGCTCCCTAGGGTTAATGGATCTAGTGTTTAGGCTCGGTAGCCCAGTGGTGCCCTTTATCCTTTCTTTTGGCTCTGGGTTCCTTATAAAGTAACCAACCAAGAAAAAGGATATCCTTATTCCAATATGGTTTCTTGGCTACTAAGTAGGGTTTCGGTTCTTGGGGCGTTGCGGTTTCGGGTTTAGGGTTCAGGGTTTAGGGTTTAAGGCTTAGGGTTTGGGGCTTAGGGTTTAGGGTTTAGGGTTTAGGGATTAGGGGTTTAGGGCTTACTGCAAGGCCTCTGTAGAGCTTTGGGGTGTCAAAAGCTTTCAGGAGCTCAGGGTTTGTGGTGATACTTCGGGCTGAGTGCTTCGGGTCTGCTTCCCCACCCTAAACCCCTAGACCATGCAGGGCTTGTGCGTTTCGGCCTCAGCGGCTTTGGGGAACAGGGTTTAGGATTTAGGGTTTAGGGTTTCGGGTTTACTTGCGGTCGCGCCGGACACAGGGTGCTCAGCAAGTCTGCTTCCTCCCGCGTTTTCGCGAAAGTGCTAGAGTCGCTAGAGCCGCTGGCATACCGCAAGGATATATATATATATATGTATATACATATACATATGTATATATACATATATATACATATATATACATATATATACATATATATATATACACATATTTATACATATACATACATACACACACACACACACGCACACAAACACATATATATATATATATATATATACATATATACATATGCACAGAGGTCTCTTATACATATACATATGTATATGTGTGTATCTACATATATGTATACACATACATGTATACACACAGTTGGCAGACCGTGGCCGGATAGGTAATCTTAGCAGCCCTTTCGGGACTTGAAATTTTCTACCAGTACCAGAGTTGGAGAAGCTAACCCTTTTGGCGAAGGAAGCTTTCGCAACTGGATGCTCCCTAAACCTTAAACACTCAACCAGGATGCGCACGCGTCTGCGGCAGACAGCCTCGACACTTTGTTCCTGTCAGTGGGCCCTGTCAGTGGCCCCTGTCAGTGGGCCCTCTCCTCTAAGGATGCGGGGTTGAGGGTTTTAGTTTAGGGTTCAGGGTTCAGGGTTCAGGGTTCAGGGTTTAGGGTTTAGGGTTTAGGGTTTAGGGTTTAGGGTTTAGGGTTTAGGGCAAGCTTTGTAGAACCAAAACTCCAAGCAAGTAGGGAGGTACTTCCTGTTTTTTTAGTAGGGAATGAAGGAATGAGCTTCCTTATCTCCCCTTACGTAAACCCTTCAAGGGATTGTAGAAGGTACCTCATTTCTTCATTCCCGACTGAGAATCAGTAAGGGTAGGGTTTAGGGTTTAGGGTTTTAAGCACCTGAGGCCTCCAAGTAGGTTCTAAGTAGACTTCTAACTGGGGTGATAAGTACCCCTAAGCCCTAAACCCTAAACCCTAAACCCGAAACCCTAAACCCTAAACCCGAAACCCGAAACCCATGAACCTCCAAGTACGGCTTGGTAGGACCACGGGACGCCTCAGATACTCCGAGGCTTGAATTGTTCAGCAATTGGCCTGAGGCTTCAGGGTTTGTTCACGGTTTAACTTTGTTTATAAAGGGTTCATAAAGGTTTATGAAATGTTTATACAGGGCTTTTAAAGGGTTTGTACAGGATATTTACAGGGTTTAGAAAGGGTTTGTAGAGGGTTTATACAGGGTCAGGGTCTATACCAGAGGTTTGTTTGGCTTCTTTGGGTTTATAGGCGTTGTAGGCTTTCTAGTTTTTGCAGGGATTATGGGCTTTATAGGGGTTTTTTAGGGTTGAACGGAACGATAAGGTTTATTGGGTTTATAAGATTTACAGGGTTTGCAGGGTTTTCAGGGTTTACAGGGTTTGTAGGGTTTGTAGGGGTTTGGGGGTTTCGAGAGGGATGATTGGGTTCAGGGCTTGAGGGTTGGGATGTCGCCCCTTATACGAACAGTCCTTAATAGGGATTACAGTACCCCCTACTAAAACCCTAAACCCCAAACGCTAAACCCTAAGCCCTGAACCCTAAACCCCAAACCACAAACCCCAAACCCCAAACCCTAAACCCTAAGCCCTAGACCCTAAACCCCAAACCCCAAACCCCAAACCCTAAACCCTAAACCCTAAACCCTAAACCCTAAACCCTAAACCCTAAACCCTAAACCCTAAACCCTAAACCCTAAACCCTAAACCCTAAACCCTAAACCCTAAACCCTAAACCTCTAAACCCTAAACCCTAAACCCTAAACCCTAAACCCTAAACCCTAAACCCTAAACCCTAAACCCTAAACCCTAAACCCTAAACCCTAAACCCTAAACCCTAAACCCTAAACCCTAAACCCTAAACCCTAAACCCTAAACTAAACCCAAGGACTGTTAGTATAAGGGGGAACATCCCAAGTTGAGGGTGTGGTGCTTGATTGGTTAGCTTTCATGTTTAGGGGATGAAGGTTTGACGTTTGAGAAAGTGGAGGGCAATTGAGGGTTTAGGGGGTATAGAGTTGAGGGTTTAGGAGTTTAGGGTTTAGGGTTTAGGGTTTAGGGTCAAGGGTGGAACGCTTAGGAACGAGGGTTCAGGGTCTAAGGTTTAGGGGGTTTCTTCGCCAAAAAAGACAACACTGCATCCGGCAGGAGGCGCCAGTATTCCACGATGCGGAGCATCAATCAGCCCGGCCTTGCCCAAGCTCGAATCCCCCGGGGAGCCTTCTTGTTCAACATCCTCATGGTACCCTAAACCCTGAACCCTACACCTTAAACCCTAAAGGCCCTGAAGGCCTGGAGGCCCTGAAGGCCCTGAAGGCCCTAAAAACCCTGAAGCCTGAGCCCGAACCCTGAACCCTGAACCCTGAACCCTGAACCCTAAACCCTAAACCCTAAACCCTAACTTGCGAGCTCGGGGGGTGAAGCTTCATTCCGCGCAAATGGCTCGACGCTGTCATTTTCCAAGGGATCTTCTCGAAGCTCATGTGTCTTGGCAGTTCCGTGTCGTTTAGGGTTTAGGGTTTAGGGGTTTAGGGGTTTAGGGGTTTAGGGGTTTAGGGGTTTAGGGGTTTAGAGGTTTAGGGGTTTAGGGGTTTATGGGTTTAGGGGTTTAGGGGTTTAGGGGTTTAGGGGCTTAGGGGTTTAGGGGTTGAGGGTTTAGGGTTTTTAGGGTAAACCGGCTCTATGACATATGGGCTGACTTGATTGGAAAGGGGTATTCGATGAAGAGCAGTTCTTCACTCGAGATGCGTAGTGGTTCCCAGGGATGCATGTTGGTGAGTATCTCGGCCCCGGCATATGATTCCCTTTTGAGTCTCTTACGTAAACCTAAGCCCTAAACCCTAAACCCTAAACCCTAAACCCTAAACCCTAAACCCTGAACCCTGAACCCTGAACCCTGAACCCTAAACCCTGAACCCTAAACCCTAAACCCTAAACCCCAAACCACGAAGGGCAACTTTTGCTCTCTCGCGCGCTCCTTTTCAAAATGTCAAGCACGGCGAGGATTTTGCGTGGTTCGGGTGTAGGGTTTGGGGTGTGGGGTTTAGGGTTTAGGGTTTTGGAGTTTAGGTTTTTAGGGTTTTGGGGTTTAGGGTTTGGGGTTTAGGGTTTAGGGTTTAGGGTTTAGGGGTTTGGGGTTTGGGGTTTTGGGGTTTTGGGGTTTTGGGGTTTTAGGGTTTTAGGGTTTTAGGGTTTCGGGTTTGGGGTTTGGGGTTTGGGGTTTTTGGGTTTTGGGGTTTTTGGGTGTTTGGGTTTTAGGGTTTTAGGGTTTTAGGCTTTTTTGGGTTTTAGGGTTTTTAGGGTTTTAGGGTTTTAGGGTTTTAGGGTTCAAGGGTTCAAGGGTTCAAGGGTTCAGGGTTTGGGGCTTGGGGTTTAGGGTTTGGGGTTTGCGAGAGTACCACACCGCAAGGAGGACACTTGTCGAGGCGATCCTTCCCTGCACCACAACCCCATCCCTGGGCAGAGCTTACATGGAGCCTCTGTCTCGCGGGTGGCGGACGTACTGAACTCTGGCTACTTATGCCAGGCCCTATACTTCTAGGGACCTGCAAGCCCTAAACCCTAAACCCTAAACGCTAAACCCTAAAAACCCTAAAAACCCTAAACACCCTAAACCCTAAACTCTAAACCCTAAACCCTAAACCCTAGACCCTAGACCCTAGACCCTAGACCCTAAACCCTGAACCCTAAACCCTAAACCCTAAACCCTAAACCCTAAACCCTAAACCCTAAACCTATCTCCAGCAACCGAACGAACCAGGTCCTGTCAAGTGTAGGGAGATCCGCTGGTGGAACCAGCCGACGGTGACTCTAGGGGCTAAAGGAGGGACCCTTGTACCTTAGGGTTTAGGGTTTAGGGTTTCGGGTTTAGGGATAAGGGACCTTAGGGGTTCTTTAGGGGTTGTTTAGGGGCTACTGAGGTAGGTATCTAGGGACTCTCTACACAACGGTCTGTCTGGGGCTTCTTTTTGGGGGAATAGGCTTCAGGGTTCCCTTGTAAGGGGGTCCCTCCTTGTACCCCTCAAGAAATGGGTCAAAGCCTCTCCCCTTGCCCGATGTGTCAGGAGCAAGGGAAGTCAGGTTGCGGGGTTTAGGGTTTAGGGTTTAGGGTTTAGGGTTTAGGGTTTAGGGTTTAGGGCCTCTGAGGAAGCGAAGCTTCCACGTCCAAAGCAACGGAGGAGCAGCCCAGCGGGCTAGTTGTACGGTAACATCTAAACCCCAAACCCTAAACCCTAAACCCTTGTACATACTACAAGCTTCTAAAGGATGGCAGCGGAGACCCCAAACGGTGAGAGACCAGGTGAGTTATGCATATTTCCTGAGCCCCCGACGTCCAAATTTCGTGGGCAGGTACGGATTTCGCAAGCCCAAACGTCCCAGGAGCGATAGCAGGTTCGGGACAGTGGAACTCTAGGATTCTAGGCCGGAAAAACACAAAATGTGCAACCCTGAGCCGACAACTCCAAACTTGTTTGGGATGCTGCAATGTCGGAATTCTAACCCGACAGCTTTGGTGGAAGTTTGGAGTGTTAAAGGCTTTTGCAACCAACTCTGCTTGGAGGTTCGTGGGTACTTATTTAACCCCTGTTATCAGGCGACTTCTAAACCCTAAACCCTAAACCCTAAACCCTAAACCCTAAACCCTAAACCCTAAACCCTAAACCCTAAACCCTAAACCCTAAACCCTAAACACTAAACCCTAAACCCTAAACCCTAGCCCCAAACCCTAAACCCGAAACATCCCTCTCCTTCCCCCCCCTCCTCCTCCTGCCTGTGTCTCTCTGTGTCTCTCTGCGTCTCTCATGTTTGCTCACTTTGTCATAGTGGGCTAGCATTTTACATATTTAAAGGTACTTAAACTCAATAAGGATAGACATGTGTAACATATTGTTGCTATCCCAACCATGAACGATACCCTAAACCCTAAACCTAAACCCTAAACCCTAAACCGTAAACAATTCAACCCGTCAGCCCGACTGGCATCCGTTGCCCAGATCGAATCTGGATTGAGGGTGCAAGTGGAGAATGCAGAATACAGAATACAAAAAACGCACGCTGCAGCCGTCGCTGCCAGGGGGCTTAGGGTTTAGGGTTTAGGGTTTAGGGTGTAGGGTTTAGGGTTTAGGGTTTAGGGTTTAGGGTTTAGGGTTTAGGGCCTGGTTTAGGGTTTTAGCCCTTTCACGCTATAATTCATAAGACGGGGGCCTTTTGGGGCCACCTGCGAGAGACCGCCACAGTCTTCGTCTGGCAGAACTGCACAGGGCAAATCCTAGATAGGCCCTTTAAACCCTAAACTCTAAGCCCTAAACCCTACACCCTAAACCCTAAACCCTAAACCCTAGACCCTAGACCCTTTAAGTTTAAGAGGATCTTATTTCGTAAATATGTTTCAGAAGGTTTTAAGGGCCATCCTCGTATCATCTGGCTAACCCATCTGAGAGATGCATGGGTTGAGGGGCTTAGGGCTTAGGGCTTGGGTTTAGGGTTTAGGGTTTGGGGTTTGGGGTTTAGGGTTTAGGGTTTAGGGTTTAGGGCTACTCTTACCCAAACCTTACAACGGGCCTTCGAAGGCCCGAGCTAAGCCATCGGCGAAACCCGCTTCAGTCCGCTTAGCCGCCAGGAGGAGGCTCATGGTACTTATGAACTGGACTTATAGCTGTGCTTCTGACCATAATCAGGGCACTTAAAGGGCTTGTAAGTGGGTTATAAGTACAGTTCTATCTGGCCAAGTACTCACCCTAAACCCTAAACCCTAAACCCTAAACCCTAAACCCTAAACCCTAAACCCTAAACCCTAAACCCTAAACCCTAAACCCTAAACCCTAAACCCTAAACCCTAAACCCTAAACCTAAACCCTAACCCTAAACCCTAAACCCTAAACCCTAACCCCTAAACCCTAAACCCTAACCCTAAACCCTAAACCCTAAACCCTAAACCCTAAACCCTAAACCCTAAAACCCTAAAACCCTAAAACCCTAAAACCCTAAACCCTGCACCCTAAACCCTAAACCCTAAACCCTAAACCCTAAACCCTAAACCCCAAACCCTAAACCCTAAACCCTAAGCCCTAAACCCTAAACCCTAAACCCTATAAAAAGTACCCTGAACCTCCAGCAGGAGGCCGAGTGCGAGCCGCCGTGGCCAAGTGCGCTGAACAAGCGCAGGTGGGCTCGTCTGGGGAGTTTAGGGTTTGGTTTAGGGCTATTAGGGTTGGGGGCCCGAAAGCCTGCTTTGTGCTGAGGGTTCAGGGTGACGTTGCCCGCCTGCTGAAGGCGCCTGGATCTAGGGGAGCCAAGGCGGGGTTTTTGAGCTCCAGGGTTTTAGGGCTTAGGGTTTAGGGTCTAGGGTTTAGGGTTTCGGGTTTAGGGTTTAGGGTTTAGGGTTTAGGTTTTAGGGCATGTTTGGATCGTCTGTATGAAGTGAGAAGCATGCGTGCCTTTCTTGGGGCGATGGCACCACCCGCAGCCCCCACCCTCGCCGACCCAAGATCTCAACCCCAGGCCCCTATCCCATAGCCATCGAGCCTCAACCCCGCTCCCAACAAACCTATCTAGGATCTAGCTGCGATGCGCTCTGAACCCTAACTGGGTCTGTTCGATCTTGCGGTGGGAAGTGCACGATTCTGTGGCATTTGGCTGCGCCTCGCCTGCTCCTCTCCCTTGATCCTTTCCGTTGCTTTCCGTCCACCGTGGCCGCGATGATCGTCTTGGGAGGCCGATGCACGTGGATGCACGCGATGACTTCTGCATCCAGGAAGCGGCCAATGGAGTCCACTCCCCCGGCGCCTCTTCTGCAGGCGGAGGTCAGAGATTGGCTTGGCCCGGAATCGACTCAGCACCAGGGCCTGCTGATGGAAAGGAGGCCATGGTGGGGCGACTGCCAAGATGCCGTCGATCGCCTGGCCGCCTCGGGCGACCTGGGCGACGAAGACGAGGTCGTGGTGCGAGTGAGCCGCGGCCCGGCGGGTTTGGGGAACCTCCGCTTCGTCGCCGACAAGATCCTCGGAAAGCTGACCTTGCCCCAAGATGTGAAGGACGCGTTCCACGCCGATATCTGCCAGCTCGGCGCGGTGGTCGAAAAGATGTGCCCCTGGAGTGACTGCGTGGTGGTGAAGTTGGAGCTGATTGGGGAGAAGGCTTGTAGTCGGTGGCACCGTGACTACTACTGCGGTCGCGCAATCGTGTCATACAACGCGGCGGGCACACTCTACACCCCGGACGAGAATGTGAATTTCTGGGAGCTGGAGAACAAAGGTGGGAATGAGCGCATCATCCGAAGGAAATCCGAGATCTGCGCTGCCGGCGTGGGGGACGTGCTCTTCATCAAGGGGGTCAAGTATCCAGACCCTGTGAAGGGCTTGGTTCACAGGTCACCGGAAGTTCAGTACCACTGTAATGGTCACGTGGTAAACCGCTTGGTGCTGAAAATCGATGTCCCAGAGCCGGAGGCTTGGAAAAAGTCAGATTGCGACTGCTGTCCGTGACCTCTGAGACCTTCGTTGCGTTGCCATCCGTATGCTTCTTCTGATTGGCGCGCTGTGCCTGAATCAGGGGTGTATGAATTTGACTACTTGGAGGTTATAAGTACAGTTATAAGTACAGTTACAATTAGTTATTAAGTACCATGAACCTCCAAGTAGGTTTAGTTTCGAGTGTGTGAGTGCAATATGCACCGCAGGCCACACCTGTTGGCCAATGAGAGGACGACTGGCCTTGGCTTGGAGGTTCACGGTACTTCTTAACCAATTAAGAAGCTGTACTTCTTATCACCCACTTACAAGCCCCTTATGTGCCCGAATATGGTGAAAAGTACAGTCATAAGTACAGTTATAAGTACAGTTATAAGTACAGTTATAATGGGTTAATAAGTGCCATGAACCTCCAAGTGCCTGTTGGCCTTGAGGGGCGCTTTGTTCTCGTCGCCTGTTTGCGGTTTCCGAGAGTTGGCATGACCGCGGCGGGCGGCTTGCATGCATCTTACGGAGAGTGCCAGTGCCAAATCATTCCCCTAAGGGTTTAGGGTTTAGGGTTTAGGGTTTAGGGTTTAGGGTTTAGGGTTTAGGGTTTAGGGTTTAGGGTTTAACCCTCAACTCTAAGCTGCCGTAAACCCTCTTCGGTCAGCCACAAGCACTCCATGTCTTGCCTAAGAAGAGCCTTGGTGTTGATTCTTGGGAGTCAGCCCTAGCCTCCCTAAACCCTAAACCCTAAACCCTAAATCCTAAACCCTAAACCCTAAACCCTAAACCCTAAACCCTAAACCGTATCAACCGGCCCCCGGGTGCTTTGCAAAGCGATGATGGTGCCCCCTTAACCCGACAGAGAACCCAACCTAATTCGGTGGAATAAGCTGTATGCTGCAAGCCTAGAAGCAAAAGTGAGCAAAGACCTTTGTTCGGGCTTGTTGAGATACCCTAAGCCCAAAACTCGAAACCCCAAACCCCAAACCCCAAGCCCCAAACCCCAGCCCCAAATACCAAACCCCAAATACCAAACCCTAAACCCTAAACCCTATACGAGGTCGAGCTCGACCTCCGCGAGAAGGAGCTGGCTGCAGCAAAACTCCGCGTGGCGGAGTTGGAGGCGTCGCGGGAGTTCAGGGCTTTTGGCTGCAGGATCCTTCTGGCGGTGTGTAGGTGGTTAAAGGCTTGAAGGCTCTAGGCCCTAGCCCCAAACCCCAAACCCCAAACCCCAACCCCCAAACCCCAACCCCCAAACCCCAAACCCCAACCCCCAAACCCCAACCCCCAAACCCAAACCCCAAACCCCAAACCCCAAACCCCAAACCCCAAACCCCAAACCCCAACCCCAAACCCCAAACCCCAAACCCCAAACCCTAAACCCTAAACCCTAAACCCTAGACCCTTAGGGTTTTAGGGTTTTCTTGTTGAGGAGTTGTGTGGTTTGGGGTCGATGGGGCCTGGCGGGCTCCGGGCGAGCTCGGCCCACCTCAGTGCTCCCCACCACCTGAAAGCCCTGACCCAAAGGTTTAGGGTTTAGGGGGTAGGGTTTAGGGTTTAGGGTCTAGGGTTTAGGGTTTAGGGTTTAGGGTTTATTGAAATTATTAAGGGTTCAGGTCCGGGGAAGTTTCGGGGAGTTTCGAGGAGTTTCGAGGAGTTTCGAGGGTTCTGTTTTGGATTTTTTGGAATAATTTCAAGTTACAGGGGCTTGAGGGTTTAGGGTTAGTGTTTAGGGCTTAGGTTTAGGTTTGTTTGTGGGTACCATAAATGTTTCCTAAGGGTAGTTACATGGTCCCTTAGTATGGGGCCAGGGGGCCCCCGATATACCCCTGAAACTTATATACCCTATACAAATGCAAGGCCTATACATCAGAACCCTTTGTTTGAACAGCAGTTCTCTAGGGCTCTTGTGTTTTTGCGACCCCATCACAAGTAGGTGTGTGTGTGTGTGTGTGTGTGTGCGCGTGTGCGAGTTTGAGTTATCGCCAAGGGCTTAGGGTCAGAACCCTTTTGAAGGA
The DNA here is from genome assembly GCA_905221605.1 of Symbiodinium natans. Lineage (NCBI taxonomy): Eukaryota > Dinophyceae > Suessiales > Symbiodiniaceae > Symbiodinium > Symbiodinium natans. The sequence continues at coordinate 66,040 of CAJNDS010002709.1, read as the reverse complement.
GGTTAGGTGCCATGTTCAGGGCCCATGCAACTACCCTTAGATGTTTAGGGGCTCCTAGACCTGATCTGGGTAACATAAATGGGGGTTTCCGAAACTAGGGGTATCCTCACTCGAGGGGTCTGTATTGGCGGTCCCTTATCTTCCAAAACCCAAAACCCAAAACCCTAAACCCTAAACCCTAAAGCCTAAACCCTAAACCCTAAACCCTAAGCGTTTCTTGGGTTCCTATGGCCCCCGGAACCCCCGACCAGGCTGAGCTCAAGAAGCGCGACGCCGCCCTCACCGCGGCCCTCCAGGAGTTCTCGAGTCCTTGGGAGGGTTTAGGGTTTAGGGTTTAGGGTTTGGGGTTTAGGGTTTAGGGTTTAGGGTTTGGGGAAGAGGGTTCAGGGTTTAGGGTTTAGGGTTTAGTATGGAGCCTTGGGGAGCAGTGGGGGAGCCTCGGCCCTACAAAGGAGGCATCGCTTGAGCGCGAGGAGGCTGAGGAGGCGCCCTGGGAGGGGGTGTAGGGTTTAGGGTTTAGGGTTTAGGGTTCAGGGTTTGGGGTTTAGGATTTAGGGTTTTCGGGGCTTCAGAGGGTTTTGAGGGGGTTTAAGGGTTTAGGTGCCCTCATAAACCCCTCCAAACAAAGAGGGTTTAGGGCTGTAGGGCTTGGAGTTTAGGGTTTTAGGGTTTGGGGCTTTAGGGGTTTCAGGGTTCTAGGGCTTCAGGGTGAGATTGGAGCGTTTGGCCTTTTATGGGGCTGTAGGGTTTTAGGTAGGGTTGAGGGGCTGGATTTGCGGTTTTAGCGCTTTTTGGGTTTTTGGGTTTTTGGGGCTTTTGGGGTTTTAGGGCCTTTGCGGTCTGAGGGCTACTGGGGCTTTTGGGGTTTCAGGGTTTAGGCTTTAAAAGGGTTACTTGGAGGTTCAGAGTACTTGTGAACCAATTATAACGATGATAACAGTACTTCTACTCCACTTATGGGCCCCTTAAGTGCCCTAATATGGTTACAAGTACAGTTATAGTAACAGTTATAATTGGTTAATAAGTGCCATGAACCTCCAAGTAGGGTTCAGAGCTTTCAGGGGTTGAGGGCCAGGATGTGGGGGTTGGGGCTCAGAGCCTTTCCGGGAAGACCTCCTTTGTCCCCTGAACCCTAAACCCCTGCAAAGGATCCTGAGTTTCTTGAAGGCCCTGAAAGCTTGAAACCCTAAACCCTAAAGCCTAAACCCTAAAACCTAAACCCTAAACCCTAAACCCTAAGCCCTAAACCCTATAAACCCTCAACCCGGCTACTGTAATGATAGCAATGGGGTGGTGACCAACATGAAGTGCCTGACGGTTTATGGATCCGGTCCCAGTGCGGACGGGGATGGCTTCGGTTTGGAGCTCATGCCCCAAGAAAAAGCCCGATAAGCCTAAAACCCTCAAAGCCCTACCCCCCCCCCCCCCCCCAAAGCGAAAAGGACATAAACAATAAAACCTAAACCCCGTATGTATATATATATATATATAGAAATATAAATGTAAATTAAATTTAAATTTAAATTGATATATATATATATATGTATGCATATATACATATTTTATTTATTTATTTATTTATTTATTTATTTATTTATTTATTTATTTATTTATTTATTTATTTATTTATTTATTTATTTATTTATTTATTTATTTATTTACTACTTATTTATTTGTTTGTTCACTCATCTACTTCTTCACATATAACACATAAGCCCTTCGGCCCTCAAGCCCCGGCTAGAGAGGTCCAGCGCCGGCTGTGTGCCGAGTTCGCGCAACGTCAGGCCCGGCTGGAGGCATCCCCCGCGGTTCCTGAAGGTTGCGCTTGGTTTAGGGTTTAGGGTTTAGGGTTTAGGGTTTAGGGTTTAGGGTTTAGGGTTTAGGGTTTAGGGCTTGGGGTTTAGGGTTTGGGGTTTGGGGTTTGGGGTTTAGGGTTTAAGGCTTGGGGTTTAGGGTTTTGGGGTTTTGGGTTTGGGGTTTGGGGTTTAGGGTTTGGGGTTTAGGGTTTGGGGTTTAGGGTTTGGTGTTTAGGGTTTAGGGCTTGGGGTTTAGGGTTTAGGGCTTGGGGTTTAGGGTTTGGGGCTTAGGGTTTGGGTTTAGGGCTTCGGGTTTAGGGTTTGGGGTTTTAGGGTTTGGGGCTTAGGGTTTAGGGTTTGGGAGTTAGGGGTTAGGGTTTGGGGCTTAGGGTTTAGGGGTTTGGTGTTTGCAAGGTTTAGAGCGTAGGGGTGGGGGCTTGCAGAATTCGGGTTTCAGGACTTCGCGTTGCAAGGGGGGGCTGGGGGGGGGGGGGGGGGGGTCAGACGCAAGAGGGGGATGATGGGGACCCTAAACCCTAAACCCTAAACCCTAAACCCTAAACCCTAACACCCTAAACCCTAAACCCTACCCTAAACCCTAAACCCTAAACCCTAAACCCTAAACCCTAAACCCTAAACCCTAAACCCTAAACCTAAACCCTAAACCCTAAACCCTAAACCCCCTAAACCCTAACCCTAAACCCTAAACCCTAACCCTAAACCCTAAACCCTAAACCCTAAACCCTAAACCCTAAACCCTAAACCCTAAACCCTAAACCCTAAACCCTAAACCCTAAACCTAAACCCTAAACCCTAAACCCTAAACCCTAAACCCTAAACCCTAAACCCTAAACCCTAAACCCTAAACCCTAAACCCTAAACCCTAAACCCTAAACCCTAAACCCTAAACCGCCTAAACCCCCCCAAGCCCTCAGGAACGGCAGCCTGCAAAGCCGACGTGACTCGCCTGGCTGGGCTCCCGGCCCCGAGGGTAGCTCCTTAGGGGGTCTTAGGGGGCTTCAAGGGGGTTTAGGGTTTAGGGTTTAGGATTTAATTAGGGTTTAGGGTTTAGGCACCCTAAACAAGATTAGAAGTATAGACAAGAGTACAAGTATTGTTCCCAGAACTAAAACACTACTTAGAACGACCCGTGAACCTCCAAGTCAGCCCTAAAGCCATCAAGGCTCCTAAGCCCCAAGCTCCAGAATACTTAGTTGCCGTATTTGTACCTCCAGCGAGGGGTCTTAGAGGGGTGTGGAGCTCAATGAGCTATCCCGGTCTAAAGATGGGGTACTTGGAGGTTCATGGTACTTGTAAATGACAGTACTTACACCTGTACTGATAGCCACATTAGGGCACTTAAGGGCTTATAAGTGAGTACAGTTACAACTGGTGTATAAGTACCATGAACCTCGAAGTAGGGTATGGGGGGGGGGGGGGGCATCTCGATCGGGCTTCTGTACCGTGAAGTGCTAAGGCTCCAAACGCCAAGCGCGCCGAAGCCCCGAAGCCTGAAGCCCCGAACTCTAAAACCCTTAATATTGACGTGATTCTACTTCTGAACCAATTATAACTGTACTTACCACCATACTTAAGTACAGCTATAATTGATTAATAAGTACCATGAACCTCCAAGTAGAACACCTTGGTATTGGAGCGATTGAAGCTCATTGCGAGATTGCAAATGAGTGCATGCCGGGGCTAAACCCTAAACCCTAAACCCTAAACCCTCAACCCTAAACCCTAAACCCTAAACCCTAAACCCTAAACCCTAAACCCTAAACCCTGAAACCTAAACCCTTAACCTGCACACCTCTTGCTTGGAATCCACAGCCCAACCACCTCTTGGAACACAGTTGGCGGCTATCGGCTTCTTAGTCGGGTTTAGGGTTTAGGGTTTGGGGTTTAGGGTTTAGTGTTGAGGGTTTAGGGTTTAGGGTTTAGGGTTTGGGGAAACCCTGGCTTGAAGGTTGAGGGCTCAGGAACAGTAAGTGTAAGCTACCTAGAACATGGACCTCTAGCCTGGCGCCTTAAGCCCGAAGCCCCAAAACCGAAACCCTGAACTCGAAACCACTCGAAAGACTTTCGACCCCCTAAACCATCAACCCGAAACCCCCCGGCCTGTCCCTCACGAAGGCGAGGATGACGTTTACGAGGCGGAGGAGGAGGACGAGGAGGACGAGGAGGAGGAGGACAAGCCCTTGCAAGCTGAGGAGGACGCGCACGTCGGATGAGAGATTGGGTTGTTTAGGGTTTAGGGGTCTTGCCAAGACGACACGCCCGAGACTCTAAGCCCCAGCTTATAGTGTGGGTGTTTACGAAGGTGCGAGGTTGCTTGAGGAGTTTTTGATTCCCTAAACCCTGAACTCTAAACCCTTATCCCTAATCCCTAAGCCCCTCAACCCTAGTGTTCTTCGGTTTGTACAGGGCTTCGAGGGAAGTTTCCACAAGTTGAAGGGCCTTTGGAATCAGAGTTTCGGACGTCCGGTTGTCCCTTCCCTCACGTCTTTCAGGGTTAGGACCTCTTACATAACCTGCTTCAACAAGAACCCAAAACCCATACACCGTTCTTTCTCCTACCCGAAGCCAACCCTGGGCCAAGAAAGAATCGAAGTGTAAGCTCATGAGTTCAGGGCTCCTTGCTGTAAGAAACGTTCCGGGTGTTGGGGATCTTCGCTTTGAAGGCTCTGTTCGCAAAACTCGGGATAGGAGGGACCAGTTTGCATGACGATCAGAAGACTTGTGCGCAAAGCCCGAAAGCCCGAAAGCCCCTAAACTTTGACCCTCAAGTCTCGGGCCAAGGCTTTAAAGTCCCAGGTTCCGAGCGCATTCCCCCTCCTTCCCCCCCCCAAAAAAAAATTAAAAATGAAAATCGCACCTCGTCGCCCCTCAAGAAACCGAAGGGAGTGCCTCCGATGCCTCAGGAGATGCGATGTCAGCTTCAGGAGTTCCTCTCCGTCAGGGCTGAGGGGTGGCTAGGGTTTAGGGTTTAGGGTTTAGGGTTTGGGGTTTGGGGTTTAGGGTTTAGGGTTTAGGGTTTAGAGTTTAGGGTCGACAGCACCCTATACTAACCTCAGCCCTAAACCCAAAGCCCGACAGGCAAGGCGTGTGCAAGGTTTCGATGAGCTGTTCGGGGCTCATCATTAGCAACTCTCCACTGAATCCTAAGTGTTGCGGGCTTTTGGTGCCTTAATTAGGGAATCTAGGGGTTTGGGGTTTGGGGTTTAGGATGTCTAGGGGATGCTGTCATGGCCTTTGTGGCATTCAGCCACGGTTGTATGCCCACTCCACCTAAACCCTAAAGCCTAAACCCTAAAGCCTAAACCCGAAACCCTAAACCCTGAACCCTGAACCCTAAACCCTAAACCCCTCATGGGGTCACGAATGGGGATGGTGGCCATGGTGGAGGTGCCAGCAAAAGAAGGGGTGGTCCCAAGGCCCAGGCACAGCCCCATGGCCCCTCCTTGCAGGTGTTTGATGACACCGCGCTCAGGGCCTGGACCCAAAGCGAGGAAGACTTTCACAAGAATTGGGAAATCATGCAAGCACAAATCGTACACAGGACAGCAAAGAACTTTGCACACCGTGGGCTCAGCCGGATGTGTGCGCAAGGGCTGCAAAAGCTTTCGGGGTTTGGTTGGGTTCCGGGACTTGTATCAGGTCATGACCGCTCGTGGCATCAGTCCCACTTAAAAAGTGGGGGGAAGCTGCAGCTACAGGCAAGTATAGGATTTTCCTGGGACCCTAAACTCTAAACCCCCTGAACCCCTAAAGGCCCCAAAGGCCTCTCCACAGCCAGAATTGCACAAGACCCTGTCTGACTCGAGTTAACATAGGGTTGAAAGTTTTGGTTGAGGGCTGCGGCGTTGCTAGGGTTTAGGGTCTGGCGCTTTCAAGCTGAATGGATGTAGGGATTCGTGGCTCAAGGCCCCGAGAACCCTGTCCCTCGGCTTCAAACCCTAAACCCTAAACCCTAAACCCTAAACCCTAAACCCTAAACCCTAAACCCTAAACCCTAAACCCTAAACCCTAAACCCTAAACCCTACCCTAAACCCTAACTGAACCCTGAAACCCTGAACCCTGAACCCTGAACCCTGAACCCTAAACCCTAAACCCTAAACCCTAAACCCTAAACCCTAAACCCTAAACCCTAAACCCTAAACCCTAAACCCTAAACCCTAAACCTAAACCCTAAGCAGGCTCATTTTCGGAGGTCAGGGCAACGACGCTCACTCCGGAGATCCCGCAAAAACCCTGAGCCCGAAGCCCTAGAACCTTGCCAGCCCAGTGGTACCCTTTTGCCCTTCTTTTGGGTTCTAGGTTCCGTTATGAAGTAGCCCACCCCAAAAAGGGTGCCCGTATAAAAATATGGGTACTGGGCTACCAGGAAAGTAGCCCAGGAAACCCTATACCCCAAAATTACCTTTCTTAACCCCTCTCTAGCCGCCCCCCCTCCCTCCGGGCTCCATAAACCCTAAACCCTAAACCCTAAACCCTAAACCCTAAACCCTAAACCCTAAACCCTAAACCCTAAACCCTAAACCCGAAACCCGAAACCCTAAAACCCCGAAGCAGAGACGATCTCGGAGGAGTACCAGCGTTACCAGCAGCTCGCCGAAGCCAACCGAGCCGAAGCGGAGGACCCTTCCCAGCGTTTCACCTAGACCCTACCTAAGGGCTCCTATGTAGTACGCCTTTTTGGGGTAGTATACAAGAATCCCCTATACCTAACCCAAAAAGGAACTGCATCCAACTACATTGGCGCCTTTGAACCCTAAGCCATAAGCCCTAAACCCTACAGTCATACACAACACGTCCCGAAAAACGTGGTTGACTATTTTGCTGCTGTTCCATGCATGGGGGACTAGGCTGGAGGTGCGATGCGCAGATGAACTTGGCACCCCTGGGGAGCGCTTCCTCGCGGCAGTGGCTTGCCCACGCCACAGTCTCACACGGTCTGCGGGGCCTCGTCGTGGGCTGGGCATTGAGGGGCACTCCGCTGCGACGCTACGCATGTCTGCACAATGTCAGGTGTGTTTTGAAGCCCTTTACCGCATTTGGCGACGGCCAGCTTGCCGTCAAGCCCCTGGACAGGCTTTGAGTTCCGATATCGGTTAACGAGCATAGTGACCGTGTAGACCGAGCAGCTTGATTCTGGAAAAGCTCATCGATGCAAGTGGCAGCCAATGGAGATGGAAGAGCGTCACACTTCGGGGTGGACACTCGCTTTCCGGGCTTATGGCTCTAGTAAGTTAGAGTTGTTGTGGGTTTCGGGTCCAGAGTTGGGGTTCAAGTTGGGGTTTAGGTCTTTAGAGATTAGGGTGTAGGGTTTCCCCACGGCTTCTGGGATGTATGTAGGGATTAGGATTCTTCCACCCAACCCACATGTGCAGGGTAGGGCCCTAACCCTAACCGCCCTAACCGAAAGCTAGCCTAAACCCTAAACCTCCCATGATGCTGCTCCCGAAGCTTCCCTAAGTGTCCTTGGGTACCTCACCCCTGCCCAAAAACCACAAACAAGCCATCAGGAGATCTCCCAAGGGACTGAAGGAATCTGGCTTCAATCAGCCGTGCTGCGCCCTAATGTCCTTGAAAGTGGTTCTAAAGCGAGAGAACGAACGGACAAGTGATGCCTGCTGCCCTGAACCTCTAAACCCTGAACCCTGTCGGCTCTGGAAGGTTTACTGGGTAGGCCCTTGCAACATTTATTGTTTCCTTTTGTTGGGTTTAAGAGGATCATATTCGCAGGAATATTTCTAAGAGGCTGTATGGGGCTAACCTAGCTTAGGCCTCAGAAGGCTTTTGTTTTGGGAAATTCCTTCCTTGAGTCACCCACACCCTAAGCCCTAAACTAACCTTAAGCCATAAATTCTACACCCTATAGACCCAGCGGAGATGCGGGACCACCAAGGGGCGTCAAGCGGTACCAGGGCCAAATCAAGGCTTGTTCAGGCCTAATTGGCCGCCCTTTCAATCTGAGCGCCCCAGACCCTCAAACCTTGAACCCCCCCACCCCCCCCGCCCCCACAAGAAAAAAAGGTTTAGGGTTTAGGGTTTAGCGTCTAGGGTTTAGGGTTTAGGGCCCCGAACCCCCCCAAAAAAAACTCATCGCTTCTCCAGGAGCTGCAGCTGGAGGTGGATGGTAGCGAGGTGGCAGGCTCCTGAGCTGGGCCGCAGCATTTCGTTGCGCCTTCTTTCGTTGCGATCTGGCGGTCCCTATCGGGGTTTTGGGGTTTGAGGGTTTTGTTTAGCGGTTGGGGGGTTTTGGGGGGTTTTGAGTTTTTAGCTGCGTTTCTGGCGCCTTTTCTTCGTGAAGATCTAGGCGTCGAGGTGGGGGTTTAGGGGGTTTTAGGGGTTTTGGGGTTTTGGGCTTTAGCTTAGGGGTTTAGAGGCTTTTTTGGGGGGGATAAAGGTTTAGGTTTTGGGGGCTTAGGTTTTTTGGAAGCCGGAACCCAATGTTGTGGAACTCCCGTGCGGCGCCAGAGCCACATCCTGCTTTGTGAGATATCTTCCACAATGCCCCTTGACCCCAAGCCTTAACCTTATCCTAGGGCCCCTGAACCCTAGACCCTAAACCCTAAACCCCAAACCCTAAACCCCAAACCCCAAACCCCAAACCCCAAACCCTAAACCCTAAACCCTCAGCCCCTGTACCCACTGAACCCCTGGCACGCTACCCGCACAAAAACGAAAAATAAGAGCAATGATGAATCAAATTATAGTTCTGATTATTTATGTGGTTTTTTCATTCAAAGATATGGGGTTTCCGAATATGGGGTACCTTCTTGGGGTCCTTATTATAAGGGAATCCTACAACTTGGAGTCTAAATTCGGGATCTTTGAGTTTCGTAAACCTCCATATGGGAATTGGATGAAACAAAATCCCTAATCCCTAAACCCTAAACCCTAAACCCTAAACCCTAAACCCTAAACCCTAAACCCTAACCCTAAACCCTAAACCCTAAACCCTAAACCCTAAACCCTAAACCCTAAACCCTAAACCCTAAACCCTAAACCCTAAACCCTAAACCCTAAACCCCAAACAAACTGGAAAAGATGATGGTGAGGCCTCTGCTGGCTCCCGCGCTTCGTCTGTCTACGCCGCCCATCCGAGGGGACGGCGCGCCAGGGCTGAGGGTTTAGGGTTTAGGGTTTAGGGTTTAGGGTTTAGGGTTTAGGGTTTGGGGTTTGGGGTTTGGGGTTTAGGGTTTAGGGTTTAGGGTTTAGGGTTTAGGGTTTAGGGTTTAGGCTGCAGGGTTTAGGGTTCAGGGTTTAGGGTTCAGGGTTTAAGGTTCAGGGTTAAGGGTTTAGGGTTTAGGGTTTAGGGTTGGGATGGTTTTGGAGGGTCAAGGTTTAGGGCTTCAGGTTGAGGCTTTTGGGTGGCTATTAGGGTGTTGCTGTTCAGGAACGCCATACTGATATCTTGCGATGTTCCCCCTTATACTAACAGTCCTTACTAGGATTATAGTACCCCCCGCGCCCGCCCCCCCCCGCCCCCCCCCCCCCCTTATTTGAAAACTCTGTTCGTATAAGGGAACATCCCAACTGATATCCCCCCAAAAACCTAAAGCCTGACATCCTTCAACCGCATTTGACCTCCTAGGGGTTGAGTGTTTAGGGGTAAACGGACACAGGGTTCTAGGTTTGGGATATTTTACATGTACCCTTGTTGGGTTTAGGAGGATCACATGTAGGAACATTTTTTCAGAGGGTTTTCAGGGCCATCCTAAAGAAACCCTAAACCCTAAACCCTAAACCCTAAACCTTAAACCCTAATTCCTAATTCCTAAACCCTAAACCCTAAACCCTAAACCCTCAACCCTCAACCCTAAACCCTAAACCCTAATAGGGCCCAAAGGGTTCAGACCTATCCTGCCAGGTTGGGCCTGTGGGAGATGCAGATGCAGATGCAGATGCAGTGCTTCCAACCTGTGTACTGGTGCGGACCCCAGGAGCCTCTCAACCTTTTTTGTTCCCTAAATCCTAAACCCTAAACCCTAGCCCTAGCATTGAAGAAATATAATGGTTTTGTTTGGAATGTTTTGGCTAGAATCCATGGAGCAGATGTCAAAATCCACGAACACGTGCCAAGACATAGTAGCAATCGCATCAATACAACAAATCCCAAAAACATTACAATAAAATAAAGCCAATAAAGCTCCAAGTAGTAGTTTAGGGTTTATCGGAACCCCTATGGATGTTGAAAGTCATGATCTCGAGCATGAGCTGAGAAGGTCATGGAGGAGGATTGCGGGGGAATGACTAGTGAGGAATGTAGCGGCTATGAAGGGATTCTGCACACATCCACAAATAGGAACCACGCAGCCACGGGAAAGTCATCAAAAGAACAAATGCCAAAGTTGCAAGGAGTTTATACCAGAGAATCGAAAACTCCATGAGACCAAAGCATGATACAATATGAAACCAAAGGCATGAGTCAAACGTATGAGATGTGTTTACATCACAAAACGTCGACAACAAACCCACAGGTGGTAGGTAGATAAGCAGCAGTGTTAATTCTACGTGCTGCAAAGCTTATGTTTAGTGAGCACGTTTCTCAGTAGAAGAGCACCCACAACCTAAGCCGAAAAGATTGAGAACCTAAAGTTGCATGCCCCCCCCTTTGAAGCCCCCTCCCTTAAGAACCCTCTAAGTTTAGGGTTTCAGGGTTTAGGGTTTAGGGTTAAGAACCTGAGAACCCTATAAGTTTAGGGTTTCAGGGTTTAGGGTTTAGGGTTAAGAACCCTATCAGTTTAGGGTTTCAGGGTACCTCGCCCAGGGACCACAGGAGGGGCCCTGCAAAGGGACCTTAGGGGTTATCCAGGGTTTTTTTTTGGGGGGCTACTTCGGTATGTAGGGACTACATTATGTAGGGGTTATTTAGGGGAATAAGCTGAAGCCCTAAACCCTGAACCCTCAACCCTAAACCCTAAACCCTAAACCCTCAACCCTCAACCCTGTCCCTTCTAGGGGGTCCCTCCTTTTCCCCCTTCACCGGGGGCGCCTCCGCCAGGCGCATCCGCACCCTGACGCCCCGAGGAGGCCGGGGACTGCCGACCTCAGGGATGTTGCGGGTGTAGGGTTTGGGGTTCGGGGTTTAGGGCTTAGGGTTTAGGTTTGGGGATTAGGATTTAGGATTTAGGGTTTGGGGTGTTTGGGGTTAAGGGTTAAGGGTTTAGGGGTGTAGCGTTTAAGAGAAGGGATTACCAGGCCCTTCCATCGCAGATTCCGGATAGGCCAGTGTATCAGAAGGTGCGCTAAACCCTTTGAGGTAGGCCCTTGAGGCACTTTTCATTTGCCTTATTGGGTTGAAGAATAACATATTCAGGAAGAATGTTTTCTGAGGGTTTTAGGGGCCATCCTAGCTTAAGACTAAGTGACTAAGCCCTAAACTTTCATGCGGGGCGGGGGGGGGTTTGAGTGCAGGATCTATATGGGCTTTCGGTTTCGCTTGCGCAAAGGGGCGTTTTAGGGTTTAGTGCCCAGGGGCTTAGGGAAGTAGGGAAACTCCCTGGAACCCTCCCTGGAGCCCTAAACCCTAAACCCTAAAACCCTAAAACCCTAAACCCTAAACCCTAAACCCTAAACCCTAAACCCTAAACCCTAAACCCTAAACCCTGGAAGTAGGGAAACTCCCTGGAACCCTCAGCCCCAGATCCCTAGAAGAACTTTGGAACCTCAAGTCCCCATAGCCTCCGAATGCCCAAGGTGCCCCAAAACACTAGAGGCGTCGGTATAATTGCGAATCTTTTTCCCTTTTTGGTCCCTTTGTAAGAATACCGTAAGAACCCCCAGAACTCCATTCTCATTACTAAGGCCCCTACGTTATTCTGAATCGCTGACTTCATGCTTTGGGCGCGTATCGACTGAATCAAGACAGAACTCCTGAACCCTTAGACCCAAGAAACCTCAGAGAGGGAGGGAACCCTATCCACTAAACCCTGCAAGCCCTAAACCCTCCAACCCCAAAACCCGAAAGGCTAAACCCTAAACCCTAAAGAATCCCAGAGACTCGAATACCTCTTAATAAATGAACATTCCTTAAACCGTGAAAGGAACCGTATTCTGATTTAAGGATTTTTTCCTTAATTAAGGGGTATTGGAGTCCCTGGGAGGGACCCTCAACCCTAAACCCTCAACCCTAAACCCTCAACCCTAAGCCCTGAGCCCTAAACCCCAAACCCTAAACCCTAAACCCCAGAGAGGGAGGGAAGCTGGTAGACGACGAAGCTGGGGGAGCTTCCGGAGGATCGCCCCGGCGGGAAGCCAGCATCCGGTGTGTCAGCTGCTGAGGAGGCCTCTTAGGGTTTTAGGGTTTAGGGTTAGGGTTTAGGGTTTAGGGTTTAGGGCTTAGGGCTTGGGGTTTAGGGTTTAGGGTTTAGGGTTTGGGGTTTAGGGTTTGGGGCTTCGAGCTTAGGGCTTATAGGGCTAAGGCCCCGGGCGTAGGGCTTAGGGCACACGGGGGATTTTAGGTTTTAAGGTTGAGGGAGTCTGGCTTGAGAGTGAAGTGTTTTGGGCTTGCAGCTTTATGGTTCAGGGTTTCTCTGGTCCTGGATGCCCGAAGCCCCCCTAACCCCAAACCCGACATCCCCACGCCTCTTGGCTTGGTTGCTTTCTGGTTTAGGGTTTAGGGTTTAGGGTTAGGGTTTAGGGTTTAGGGATTAGGGTAAAGGTGCTGAAAGTTGACCCCCAAGTGGTCCTGCGGACCAGACCGATCTCCTCCCCCATCCTCAATATGCCTGCGGACGACATTTTTTCGTTTTTCCCCTTGGTTCTTAGTAGGGAATGGGGGAATGAGGGCCCTACATATACCCTCTAAGGAATTCTACAGGGCCCTAATTCTTTCATTCCCTACTAAGAACCACCCAGCTTTCTCCCCACAATCATCACTTACAGGGGTGAAGGGAGTTGATGTTTTCGGGGGGGGGGGGGGGGGGGGGCATGTGGGGGAAATTCTCAAAAAGACACACTAATCCGTTCCCCCTAATATTAATACCCCCCTAATATAAAGAACCCCCTGGCCCAAAATCCCGATCCCGCGCCTGTTCCGATTAAAACCTCTACAGAGAGAGCGGGGAGTTAGGGGGGGCGGGGGTTGGAAGCCGGAAGCAGAAACATGAACCTTTTCCAAACGTAGCTGTCTAGGCTTAGGCTGGGCTGCTGAGCCAGCGTGCTACAATAAGGACGGGCTGGATTTTCGGACAAACGATAAGAACCCCCCCTAATACAAAAAACCCTTTGGGGGTTTTTATACAAGGGAGGGGGGGGGGGGCCTTTAATATTAGGGGGAACGGATTAAACACCCTAAACACCCCAAACACCCCAAACACCACAAACACCCTAAACACCCTAAACACCCTAAACCCTTTTTGGGAACCCCCCCCCCCCCTCATCCCCCAGAACCTCCTCCCCGAACCCAAAATACGAAGATTTCGCAGGCTGGACGCAGCAAGATGCTGCAGATGCACCATGAATTCAGACACAATGTTTGTCTGGAAAAGGGTTTAAGGCTGCGGGTTGTAGGATTCTGGGGTTTACAGGGGTCCCCAAACCCCAAACCCTAAACCCTACACTCCAAACCCTAATCCTAAACTAAACACACTGTTTGGTAGGGCCTGAGGTTGATACATGAGGACTGTGGGGTTCCTGGTTGGGGGTTTCTACCTGTTTGCGTTTCGATCAGGAGAAAGCCTGGCGAGAAAAGTGCTCTAAACCCTGCCCTAAACCCTCCTAAACCAACCCCTAACCCCCTGACCCTGAGCCCTAAACCCTCTTGAACCCTGCACCATGTTCAGTCACGAGCTCCATGACCGTGGTGACGCTGCCTTCAGCGCCATCAATCGCTTGACAGCAGCTACACGGTTCAAACTGTCCGGTTGCTGCCAAAGTGTCCACACTGTCGCCTGGCTCAGTAGACACTCCGGCCACCAATCAGAAAACTTTTGTTTCCCAGCACATTGGGGGGGTTTCGAAAATAAGGGACCCCTAGAATAGAATATAGATAGACCCCCAAATTGTAGGGTTCCCTTACAATAAGGACCCCAATGAGGTATCCCTAATCTCGGAAACCCCCAAATTTGGGGTTCTTGCAATTCAGAGGACTGAGGAAAGGAAGAATTGGCTGCTGCAACCGCAAGGTGGGGAGGAGGCATGTGGAAGATTCCCCACTCCAACTTCGCGCGCGGCGCACGTGTTTGCGCTGATGTGGGTAGCTTCCTACATGAGGGTCCCTTTATGGGCACTCATGATACGGCCGCAGCCTTTAAAAAAAGGATCCCCGACCCGAATTTAGAGAACTACCCATGATGTGAAGTACAGTGTTTTTTTCTCGCGAGTTTTTTTGCGACTCTCCGGGGAGCGGTCCGAGCAAGAAGCGACAATCTAAAGCACACCACGAAGCAGCTCTTCAGCGTTCAGAGGTATAAGGATGGACCCCCTGCAAAAGACCCTTGATCTCATTCCCCTATATAACCCTTATATGAATAAATACAAAAATATATATATATATATATATATATATATATATGTATGTACCTTATATAGTCCTTATATACCCGACCTAAGTAGCACCCTAGGGGCTCTTTCAAAGAGCCCCTTAGGTCCCTTATAAATTGAAGGCCCCTCCTTGAGTTCCCGTCAGTAGAATGCCGAGGGTACTTCGTCAGGTTTAGGGTTTAGGGTTTAGGGTTTAGGGTTTAGGGTTTAGGGTTTAGGGTTTAGGGTTTAGGGTTTAGGGTTTAGGGTTTAGGGTTTAGGGTTTAGGGTTTAGGGTTTAGGGTTTACATCGCCAAGTGACACGCTATGCGGAAACCGGCCCGAGTAGTGACGTCGAAGGAGAGGAGTATCCCCAAAAGGACACCCGATATGTACACTCCCCAATACTTATAAGGAAACCTATATACACTCACCGATAGCAGCAATATAAACCTGGTCCACATTACTCTCCCATTAATTGCGGGCCCGTGCTCCTGCATCAGCATCGTTGTTTGCCTCGAAAAATGATCAACAAAGTGGGGAAGCATTGTGGTAAGGGTGCCTGCAGCACGCTGAATCCCGCCCCAGTCCATTGGGGAACGATTTTGGGAAACCCTAAACCCCAAGCCCTAAACCCTAAACCCTAAAACCCGAAACCCCAAAACCCCAAAACCCTAAACCGGTACGGTGGTCCTCAAGAGTCACCTCATGGTCTCTGGTGGTCGTGGTCGACCTGGTCGTAGTACTGTTTGGGGATCTACGCCGTTTCATTGTGAGCCCCCATGGCTTTTCGGTTTTTGTTTGCAGTTTGTGCCTCTCGCACGTCAGACAGTAACCCCCAAACCCTAAACCCTAAACCCTGTGTTTACACCTCCGAGCTGTCTTGCCCAGGAAGCAATGACGGACACCGGCCCTGATCAATCCATCGTCCAGGCTTGGCGCTCAGCTCTCTGCAACTGGGGGTTTACGATATTAGGGGTTTAGCGTCTAGGGTTTGGGGTTGAGGGTTTAGGGTGTAGGGTTTGGGGTTTATGCGGGGAGGGATGGGCCATATGGGTTTGCGATCTTAGGGGTACCTTGTTGGGGTCCTTAAGGGGGTCCTACTATTTGGGGGCTTATCTTTGGGGGTCCCTTATTGTCGTAAACCCCCAGCTCTGTTGGAGCACACGTCCGTAGAATCCCCATAATCAGCCTGGAAAGGGCCCCTTGTTTCAGGTATACGACCCACCCTAACCCTAAACCCTAAATCCATCCTGCTAACTGGGTATAAGCCCTTCTTGCAGCAATACCGGCCTACTTGCGGTGCGTGCGCAGGCTCTCATGGGAATGTCCTCGGTGTTTCTCTACTTGAGCTGCCTCTGCCTGTTCTTCATGGGACAGAAGGACCGCTCCCGGTCCTACAACATGGCCCCAGGCTTAGATTTCTGCAGAGGTGCTTGCGTCGTCTTACCAAGTTAAGTAGGTTGCTGTTATGCTTATTACTCTGCGGAATGCTCATGTCAAGTAGGCACTCACTGAGATCGCGTGCTTGGTGACCTTCATCGCGGGCTCCGCCTACTTGGGCATGTCCTCGGGACTCTTTGTGCACGTGGTGGATGGCAGGCATTCAAAAGTGTGAGCTTTGAGTGGGCTTTCGATTCCTAGGATGCCCAGTAGTGCGGTTCCCTTTATAAACCCCTTAAAGCGAAGAAGGGCGCTGTTTTTGATCCTAGGTTGCTAGCCTAGATTCGCTGGAGGCTGCAACTGACGGGATTGTTCGGCCCGGAAGCGTCAGGCACGTCTACTGCCTTCGGTATGTGGACTGGTGCTTCACAACGGCCTTGATGCTCTTGGACCTGGCGCTTATGCGAGGCCACAAAGCTTCGAGCACCGGATGTGCAGAGTCCACGTACACGCAGGGGTTTGGAACCCCAAAAGGAGACCCCCAAATAGTAGGATTAAGCTAAACCCTAAACCCCAATACGGCACCCCGAATTTCGGAAACCCCCCCCCTTCCCCATGTCTCGTCTGGGGCAGGTGCCGACATGAAGGCGACAGCTGCATTGATCGGCATCGACGTTGCCATGATTCTGCCCCTGGGCAAGGTTTGCTTATGGCTTAGGGTATTAGGGCTTAGGGCTTAGGGCTTAGGGCTTAGGGCTTAGGGTATTAGGGCTTAGGGCTTAGGGTTCCGGGCTTAGGGCTTTGGGTTTAGGGTTTAGGGTTTAGGGGTTTAGGGTTTAGGGCTTAGGGAAAGTTTCGTGTAGCTCTTCCTCATGTCTTAGCTAGGCGGTGGGGCTTGTGGCAATGGGATGCAAATTTGTTTTGGGCTCCTGTCTTGGCCAAGCTGCACCAACCGCGGGAAAGCGCGGGCAGCGCTCTCTTCCATCTGCCGTGATATGCGGGTTTACGTATACAAGGTACCCCGAACACAAGCCCCCCAAATAGTAGGATCCCCGTAGAATAAGGACCCCGAGAAGGTGCCCCCAATGTCGGAAACCCCCCATATGGCACATCAACCCTAAACCCTGAACCCTAAACCCTAAACCCTAACCCCTCAACCCTCAACCCTAAACCCTACCCAGCCAAAGCACGGTGGATGGCAAAGGATGGCACTGATGGCCGCTCTCAGCACATCAAGCGCAGGCACAGCCCCTCGGTGATCGCATGTTCTGATGTGATGTTTGGTTGCAGTCTCCCCTCTCTCGCTTCTCCATTGGCTACCCCGTCCAGGTGATGATTAGTATATTCGTATCTTAGTGTCCTAGTATATCAGTACATTCTCTTCGTATCTTGGTAGATTAGTATACCAGGTATATTAGTATTCAAGTAGATCAGTATATTCGTATATTCGTATACTTGTGTATTTTGTATGCTGATACTATTCTATACTTATATCTTTTGCATTAGTGTCAAATTTCCATATAGAAGCCCGAAAATAAGGCTACTCCCGTCCTATGGGCCGGCCTACCAGTGGGCCTACTTAGGGTTTAGGGGTTAGGGTTTAGTTTAGGGTTTAGGGTTTAGGGTTTAGGGTTTAGGGTTTAGGGTTTAGGGTTTAGGGTTTAGGGTTTAGGGTTTAAGGTTTAGGGTTTAGGGTTTAGGGTTTAGGGTTTAGGGTTTAGGGTTTAGGGTTTACTCCAGGCCCAATCGACAGGGCCCATGGGTAGGCTACCGTAGGCTCTACGCGTAGGCCTGCGGGTAGCCTACACGTTTTGGGCTTCTCTACCCATATTTCTATTGTTACATTTGTATATTAGCACATTCTATACTAATATGTATATATATATATGGTTCAGCGTCGAGCGTCCTGGGCCCCCCCCCCCCCCCCCCCCCCCCACACCCATCCCCCCCCCCCCCCCAAGCCTACTACGGTCCCTAAACCCTAAACCCTAAACCCTAAACCCTAAACCCTAAACCCTAAACCCTAAACCCTAAACCCTAAACCCTAAACCCTAAACCCTAAACCCCTAAACCCTAAACCCTAAACCCTAAACCCTAAACCCTAAAACCTAAACCCTAACCCTAAACCCTAAACCTGAAGTCTTAAACCTTAAACCCTAAACCCTAAAACCCTGAACCCTAAACCCTAACCCTAAAACCAACCCCCAACCACACCACAGGGGGGGGGATCATCTTAGTACCCCATCCGCGGGGAAAACCCTAAACCCTAAACCCTAAAACCCTAAACCGTAAACCCTAAACCCTAAACCCTAAAACCCTAAAACCCTAAAACCCTAAACCCTAAACCCTAAACCGTAAACCCTAAACCCTAAAACCCTAAAACCCTAAAACCAACCCCCAACCACACCACAGGGGGAGGGGGGGGTACCATTGAGGGGGGGGGTAGGGGGGAGGGGGGGGGGGCCCGCCGGGGCTGAATCATATATACACTTACATGTATGTATGTATGTATGTATGTATGTATGTATGTATGTATGTATGTGTATGTATATGTATATATATATATATTTACAGATATATAATATCCGTGTGTCGTTTTTCTCTTGCTTTTTTTGTGTATGAGCATATGCACGATGGGCAGGAAAGTGGGGCTTCTTTGGCATGGGCGCCGTCTGCTTCGCGGGGATGGCCTCCGCCTCAGCTGACAAGGTAGAGAAGAGAGAGGACCCTTAAGCCCTAAACCCTAAACCCTAAACCCTAACCCTAAACCCTAAGCCCTAAACCGTAAGCTCTAAACCCTAAGCCCTACGCCCTAAACCCTACACCCTAAACCCAGAAGTAGGAGCAGGAGGGCCCCTTGTAAACCCTAAACCCTAAACCCTAAACCCTAAACCTTATACCCTATACCCTATACCCTACACCCTACACCCTGCACCCTAAACCCAAACCCTGACCTCTCCTGCCCCTTGGCCCAGCCAGGTGGCCTTTCTGTTCACCGCGCTCCAGCGCGCGGCTGAGAAGCGAGGTGTGGGATAGGGTTTTAGGGTTTAGGGTTTGGGCTTTAGGGTTTAGGGCAAGGAGGGACCCCGAGAAGGGACCCTTAATCTTATCCCCTCAATATCCCCTATATATACCTGCTATAGTCCCTGTATACCTAAGTAGCCCCTAAGCAACCCCCAAATAACCCTGAAGCTCCCTTATAAGGGTCCCTCCTCTAGTCCCTTGATACTCAGATTCCCCTCCCTGGCTTGGAGTGTAGACATGGAGAGTACCCTACTATTTTCTTAAGAACCCCCTCCCCCCCCTTTCTAGGATAGGATGGCTATTTTTCATCTTCAGGTGTTTCTAGAGGGTTTTAAGGCCCATCCTAGGGTAACCCCAAAGCCCAAAGCCCAAAGCCCAAAGCCCAAAGCCCAAAGCCCAAAGCCCAAAGCCCAAAGCCCAAAGCCCAAAGCCCAAAGCCCAAAGCCCAAAGCCCAAAGCCCAAACCCCAAACCCCAAACCCCAAACCCCCAAACCCCCAAACCCCCAAACCCTAAACCCTAAACCCTAAACTCTAAACCCTAAAACCTAAACACTAATCCCTAAACCCTAAACCCCAAACCCTAAACCCTAAACCCCAAACCCCTAGTAGTACTAGAGGGGAAGTTGTGGCATCGCAACAGCACGTTCCATGTGGAGGTGGAGAGGCGGAGGGGAAGTTCAAGTTTGTGGCCTCCCGGACCATTGCATCTTGCCTCCTAGGGTTTAGGGTTTAGGGTTTATAGGGTTTAGGGTTTAGGGTTTAGGGTTTAGGGTTTAGGGTTTAGGGTTTAGGGTTTAAGGTTTAGGGTTTGGGGTTTGGGGTTTCAGGTTTAGGGTTTAGGGTTTGGGGTTTGGGGTTTGGGGTTTGGTGTTTGGTTTTTGAGATTTACACCGCTGGCAGATCCATGCAGCCAAGGAGATTTGGTGTCTCTATCCCGTGATTTTTGCCCTGGGCGAGCTGACCCATACTATTCCTGAAGAGCTCCTTGTCGGCATTTGGACGTGGGTCCCTGAACCCTGTACCCTGAACCCTAAACCCTAAACCCGAAACCCGAAACCCTAAACCCTAAACCCTAAACCCTAAACCCTAAACCCTAAACCCTGAACCCTAAACCCTAAACCCTAAACCCTAAACCCAGCAAGCCTACTTCAACATCGTCGTGGCTTTACGGCACACCCTGCTTGGAAGCCCTACTGACTTAGTAAGTAGGTTAGTAAGGTGGGTAATGGGGAGCATAGGAGTCTCTCTACGGGACACTAAGTAGAGACTTACTAAGTCAAGAGAGCTTGCAAGTAGACCCAGAGGTGCGCAGGACAATGCAGTGCCCTAAGCCCTAAGCCCTAAGCCCTAAGCCCTAAGCCCTAAGCCCTAAGCCCTAAGCCCTAAACCCTAAAACCCTTACACCCTAAAACCCTAAAACCCTAAGCCCAAAAACCCTAAAACCCTAAACCCTAAACCCTAAGCCCTAAACCATAAGCCCTAAACCCTAAACCCTACGCCTGAAGACTGGAAGTCGCCGGCTACGCCGCGGCCGACGTTGTGGCAAAGTGGCCCGTCAGCACTTCCGGGCAGATGCAAAGTGCTCTCAAACAGTGAAGAGGAGCCCTAAACCCTAACCCTAAACCCTGAACCCTGAACCCTAAACCCTAAACCCTAAACCCTAAACCCTAAACCCTAAACCCTAAACCCTAAACCCTCTGGGATGACCTTAAAACCAGCGAAGTTTTCAGGTCGGGGATACCGATGATGATCTGGATCTGGTCAATCTTCGAAACCAAGGCTGTGGTGTACTTCTGCAGTCGATGATTTCGGTTCGGGCTTGCGGGTTAGGGTTTAGGGTTTAGGGTTTAGGGTTTAGGCTTTAGGGTTTAGGGTTTAGGGTTTAGGGTTTAGGGTTTAGGGTTTAGGGTTTAGGGTTTAGGGTTTAGGGTTTCGGGTTTAGGGTTTAGGGTTTAGGGTTTAGGGTTTAGGGTTTAGGGGTACTTCATTGCCCTTATTTCAGGCCACGAGCTTGCCAACGATTCTCGAGAATGAGAAGGACCGACGTACATATACACACACACACACACAACGGCGTTCTTTGAATACTTTCCTACCCCTTATACCTAGGCATGATAAAGGTTTAGGGTTTAGGGTTTGCCCTTTTGCCCTTCTTGTTGCGCATGGTTCCCTTGTTTCAAGTCACCAGGCCCCAAGGTTGCTGGGCTACCAAGAGTTGAAACAGAGTGCGACGTGTTCACCGACGTAGGCCTTGTCTTGGAGTCAAATTGAACCCTAAGCCCTAAGCCCTAAGCCCTAAGCCCTAAGCCCTAAGCCCTAAGCCCTAAGCCCTAAGCCCTAAACCCTAAACCCTAGACCCTAAACCCCAAACCCTGGCAGCCCCAGCAATTCATTCCAAAACCGCCCCCGAGTGGCCTCAGGAGATCCTGGCCGCAGTCCAAGAGTGACGAGGCCTGCTGTTTAGGTAAACCCTAAACCCTAAACCGTAAACCCTAAACCCTAAGCCCTAAACCCCAAACCCTAAACCCCAAACCTGAAACCCCAAACCCCAAACCCTAAACCTTAAACCCTAAACCCTAAACCCTAAACCCTAAACCCTAAACCCTATAAACCCTAAACCCTAAGCCCTAAGCCCTAAACCCTAAACCCTAGCATGGAGGGAGAACGCTCCTTCCTGTCGCCGTGTGGCAAGCACATTTAAAATCAGTTTAACTGGCCGCAAGTCCGAAAGCCGGCAAGGATGAAAAGGCTTGGGGAGTTAGGGTTTAGGGTTTAGGGTTTAGGGTTTAGGGTGTAGCATTGGTCAGCTGAACGCAGTAGTGTGAAGACATGCCCACCCCGAGGCCACCCAAACAATACTCATCACGAAACCAAACCGGAGCCAGCCAAAGCCAAGCCAGCCATTAAAATTTCACATATCGAACATGTTCAGAGCACACTAAGATAAAACACTGCGAATGCTTGGGACATTTGCGAGTCGTGAACTCTTGCCGGACTTGAGGCGAGCTGTTGGCGATTCCTTGGGGGGGTCACTTGGGAACAGTGGCTGATTGGGACACTAGGAAGTCGGAGATCATCTGGGGCCAGAAGGCAGCATGTCGAGCACTGCCTGGGACATTTGCTACTTTGAGGGGGTGCCAAGGGTGTCCCTTGACTTCGGAGGTCACTTGGGGGCAGAAGGCAAAGGACCCCCCCCTCAGGTTTTGCGCAGGGGAGGGTCTGGGCCGAAGGGCCCTCTCACCGAAAATTCAGGGCGTGTAGAGTCTCCAAGTTTTGCAAGAATCCCCTCCCACGCCGAGCGGTCAAAGCGAGGGGTCGGACCTTTCAGGGCTTCCTGTCAGCTCCAGGGCCTTCTTTGGCGAAGGTTTTAGGGCCCCCCTGCTTACTGGTACTGCTTGGGACATTTGCGACTTTGAGGGGGTGCCCTTGGGGGCAGAAGGCAAAGGACCCCCCCCCCCTCAGGTTTTGCGTAGGGACGGTCTGGGCTGAAGGGCCCTCTCACAGAAAATTTCAGGGCGTGAAAAGTCTCCACAATGGCAAGAATCTCCTTTCAGGGCTTCCTGTGAGCTCAGGGCCTTCTTTGGCAGTTTTCTGCCTACTGGAAGCCACAACCAGGGCCAGGGCCAGGGCCACAGCCAGGGCCAGGGCCAGGGCTAGGGCCAGGGCCCAGGGCCAGGGCCAGGGTCCAGGGCCAGGGCGGGGAGCAGGGCCAGGGCCAGGCCCTGGCCCTGGGTCTGGCCCTGGCCGGGCCGCCAGGAATTGAAAAAGGATCCACTCCCTGAATTATCTGAGACGAGCTTGGCGACCAAGCCAGGCGACCCTGTCACAGGAGTGTGCTTGGCAGGCTCTGCAGCCTAGCAGAGCCTGCCGTGGTCTCGCTGAGCGCTCGACTGCGCCCGCCTACCCCAATAGAGCTTTGATTTAGGGTTTAGGGTTTAGGATTTAGGGTTTAGGGTTTAGGGTTTAGGGTTTAGGGTTTCGGGCTTAGGGCTTAGGGCTTAGGCTTAGGGATTACGATTTTTCATTCTTAGGGGATTCTTAAGTAAGTAGTACTAGGTAGGCCCTTGGGTTATTTTACATTTTCCCTTCTTGGGTTTAAGAGCAGCGGGCCATCCTAGTTTGGGGTTTAGGGTTTAGGGTTTAGGGTTTAGGGTTTAGGGTTTAGGGTTTAGGGTTTAGGGTTTGAGGCTCAGGAGCCTTTTTGGCCGTCGATGTAGGATGATGCTTCCGGGTGCGGCTTGGTCTTCGGCACTTTGCCCAAAGGGGGCCTGGCAGCTTGCTGGCACAAAGCCAGCGCGCCAGATTTTTTTCCTAGATTCTTTGCACAAGTTGGGATGCAAACAAACCCTAAACCGTAAACCCTAAACCCGAAACCCTAAGCACCCGAGTCTACCGATGTCGAACAGTTTTGTGTATAGTGGGCCTCCACAAGTTGAGGCTGCGAGTACTTTTGGCGGATATCCTGGCAAAGAGTCCAGACAAGATGGGAAACATCTGCGGTTTCGTGTTTAGGGTTTAGGTTTCTTATTCTCCAGTTCGCTGTTTTTTCTGAGCTTGGTATGCGGTATATGTGTGTCGAGTCATCGCACGTCCGCTGCTCTAGATCCCTGATACCTTTTTCCTTGTTGGGCTAAATTCCCTTCTAAACCTCATTGCTATCAAACAAGAGGACATCTTCTCTTGATGGATGACTCTGTGGCCTTCCTTTGG
>CAJNDS010002709.1:0-35051 GCA_905221605.1 Symbiodinium natans | reverse complement strand
TGTTGTTTTTCTTATTCGCTTCAAAAAGCCAAATAAGGGAAAGGCGATTTCCTGAAGAGGAAGAAGGGCACCTATCTATCTGTGAATAGCAAGATTGGTTTTTTCTAATTAGGGAGAGACAAGGGAGATATATAAAGCTTTGCGACAAGTTTTGTCACTCCGTCTCCTTGCTTCCTGTCTGTTCTATTCCTTGCAGAGATAAGGGAGAGAGGATAGATAAAGAAGAGTGCCATCTTCTTTGCGCCTTGTTTTGTCTCTCCCTCTCCTTTATTCATCTCTCTTCCATTCTTTTCTTGGCTCTTCCCCTTAAAATTGTCTTCCTTTCATCGCTCCTCTCTCCTTCTCTTCCCCTTCTCTTCTCCTGTTCCCCTTTATATGACAAAAACACAAGAAAGGAAGAACAAGAGGGGAATGGAGGCCCTTTTCCTGTCTTCTCCTCTTGCAATGAATAAGGAAAAGAGCATAAGAGATAAGGAAGGGAATTGAAGAGTATATGGGCGATGGAACGGGTGTTCTTTTTGATAGTTTTCTGCATCTTCAAGGGAGAAAAAAGGACATCCCCCAAGGAGGAAAAGTAACATAAGAGATAGGGAGGAAAATTGAAGAGCTACTCTCTTTACCTAGTCATTCCCTGTCCTCTCTTCTTATCTGTTGTTTTTCTTATTCGCTTCAAAAAGCAAAATAAGGGAAAGACGATTCCCTGAAGAGGAAGAAGGGCACCTATCTGTGAATAGCAAGATTGGTTTTTTCTAATTAGGGAGAGACAAGGGAGATATATAAAGCTTTGCGACAAGTTTTGTCACTCCGTCTCCTTGCTTCCTGTCTGTTCTATTCCTTGCAGAGATAAGGGAGAGAGGATAGATAAAGAAGAGTGCCATCTTCTTTGCGCCTTGTTTTGTCTCTCCCTCTCCTTTATTCATCTATCTTCTATTCTTTTCTTGGCTCTTCCCATTAAAATTGTGTTCTTTTTATCTCTCCTCGCTCCTTCTCTTTCCCTTCTCTTCTCCTGTTCCCCCTGAAATGACAAAAACGCAAGAAAGGAAGAACAAGAGGGGAATGGAGGCCCTGTTCTTTTCACAATGGATGGGGCAAGTGAGCGGGGTTGGCTCCTTGTCCGTAGACCCTCCCCATGCTTCAGCAAATCCTTCCTCTCGCCCTATCGCCTCTGTTCTTTTCCTTGTTCCCAAACGGAAAAAGTGAACGGGTTCCTGAAGACGAGAGAGGGCGCCTTTTTTTCATTATAGAGGGAAAAGGGAAAGACAAGCAAGGGAGAGATGATAGATAAAGATCAGTGCCATCCGTCTCCTTGTTTCTTGTCTTTTCTCTTCTTTTCAATACCCTTCCAGAAAATTTAAATGACCTCCTTGTTGTCTCTCCTCTCTCACTTCTCTTTCCTTTCTCTCCTTCTGTTTCCGTTTAGCTGATAAACCACAAGAAAGGAACTTGTATGATAAGGGCAGTGGGAGGGTAAGCAGAGGGTGACTCCTTGCGTGTGGACCTTGCCATACTTCATCATATCACTCTTTTCGGCCTATCTCTTCTGCTCTTTTCCTTACCCTTCTCCTCGTCATAATTCTTCCTGCTTAGTTTTTCTTATTTCGAAAAGAAAAAGGGAAGGGAGAGATAAGGGAGATGGGATGGATTAAGAAGAGCGCCATCTTCTTTGCAACTTGTTTTGTCTCTCCCTCTCCTTTATGCATCTCTCTTCCATTCTTTTCTTGGCTCTTCCCCTTAAAATTGTGTTCCTTTCATCGCTCCTCTCTCCTTCTCTTTCTCCTGTTCCCCTTTATATGACAAAAACACAAGAAAGGAAGAACAAGAGGGGAATGGAGGCCCTTTTCCTGTCTTCTCCTGTTGCAATGACTAAAGAAAAAAGCATAGGAGATAAGGAAGGGAATTGAAGAGTAAATGGGCGATGGAACGGGTGTTCCTTTTGATAGTTTTCTGCATCTTCAAGGGAGAAAAAAAGGACATCCCCCAAGAAGGAAAAGTAACGCGCAATTGAAGAGCCCCTCTCTTTACCTAGTCATTCCCTGTCCTCTCTTCTTATCTGTTGTTTTTCTTATTCGCTTCAAAAAGCAAAATTTGGGAAAGGCGATTTCCTGAAGTGGAAGAAGGGCACTTATCTATCTGCGAAGAGCAAGATTGGTTGTTTTCTAATTAGGGAGAGACTTGCCCCGCCTGAGCCTCCCTGGCCTGCTTGTTGTGGCCACATTCCGCTACAGTTGCCCCGCCTGAGCCTCCCTGGCCTGCTTGTTGTGGCCACATTCCGGTACAGTTGCGCTTCCAGAAAAATGCCGTCCAAGTCATCTCTCCTCTCTCACTTCCCTTTCCCTTTTCTCCTTCTGTTTCCTTTCAACTGATACAGCGCAAGAAAGGAACTTGTATGATAAGGCAGTGGAAGGGTAAGCAGAGGGTGACTCCTGGCGCGTGGACCTTGCCATACTTCATCATACCCCTCCTATCGGCCTATCCTTTCCGTTCCTTTCCGTCCCCTTCTCCTTCTCATAGTTCTTCCTTTTTGTTTTCTTTTTTCGAAAAGAAAGAGGGCAGGGAGAGATAAGGGGGAGAGGATAGATAAAGAAGAGTGCCATCTTCTCTGCGCCTTATTTTGTCTCTCCCTCTCCTTTATTCATCTCTCTTCTATTCTTTTCTTTGCTCTTCCCAGTACAAATGCAATCCTTGTTGTCTCTCCTCTCTTCTTCTCTCTCCCTTCTCTTCTCCTGTTCCCCTTGATATGACAAAAACACAAGAAAGGAAGAACAAGAGGGGAATGGAGGCCCTGTTCCTTTCTTTTCCTGTTTCAATGGATGGGGAAACTGAGCGGGGTTGGCTCCTTGTCCGTAGACCCTCCCCATGCTTCAGCAAATCCCTCCTCTCGCCCTATCGCCTCTGTTCTTTCCTTGTTCCCAAATGGAAAAAGAAAACGGGTTCCTTTGCAGGTTCATTGTTCTTCCTTTTGTTTTCTATTTGACAGGGAAAAGAACAAGAGAAGAAAGATGAAAACGAGCACCATCTTCTCTTAGCCTGATTTTGCACCTCCCTCTCCTGTCTTCATTTCTCTTCCATTCTTTTCATTGCTCTTCCCATTAAAATTGCATTCCTTTTGATCTCTCCTCTCTCCTTTCTCTCTCCCTTCCCGTCTCCTGTTCTCTTTGAATTTCAAAAACACACAAAAGGAAGCTTCTTTTCCTTATTGAATGAAAAGGAAAAAGAAGAAAAGAGATAGGGAAAGACACTGAAGAGCTCCACTGCCTATTGTTTCATTCCCTTTCCTCTCTTTCTATGCGTTGTTTTCCTTGTCGTTTCAGAAAGCAAGCAAAATACGGGCAAGGGGGCTTCCTGAAGAGGAGAGAGATCTGCGAAGACCAAAAAAAGTCTTGTCTTTTGAATTATAGAGGGAAACGGGAGAGGCAAGGAAGGGAGAGATGATAGATAAAGAAGAGCGCCATCCGTCTCCTTGTTTCTTGTCTTTTCTTTTCTTTTCAATACCCTTCCAGAAAATTAAAATGGCCTCCTTGTTGTCTCTCCTCTCTCACTTCTCTTTCCCTTCTGCCGCAGCCAAACAGCGACTTTTTCACGCAGGCTGAAAAAAGAACACGCATACACAGACAGCAAAGAGAAACAAATGAAAATAAGAATAACCAGAAATTCGCAGTTCGTAATGGCGCGCGGCTAGGCCTAGAACCGCTGGGCATGAGATTTGCGTGCCATATGTAGGTGTAAATATGTATTTTTGTATTACGATGTTTATATTCGCTCTTTTAAAGCAATAAGAAAAACCCAAAGCTAAATAGACCCTAAAGGCGGCGGGCTCATGAAAGAGCAGCCTTTAGGGTCTATTTAGCTCATTCCTTTTTTTAATAAGCAGAAAATAATTTAATTTATTTAAATAAATTAAACTATTTAAATAGAGAGAGCTTAATTAAATTATTTAAATCCTACGCCCTATTTTTTTGAATAAGTAAGGCGTCGGATTTAAATAATTTAATTGGCTCTGTGCTTGTCTATACTCACCTCCCACCACAATTAAATTAATTTAAATGATTTAAACGATTTAAACGATTTAATTGGGTCCAATTAAATCGTTTAAATCCTACGGTGCAATTAAATTATTTAATTGAGGCGTCGGATTTAAACGATTTAATTGGGCCCAATTAAATTGTTTAAATCCTACGGTCGAATTAAATTATTTAATTGAGGCGTCGGATTTAAACGATTTAATTGGACCCAATTAAATCGTTTAAATCCTACGGTCTATTTAGATTATTTAATTGAGGCGTCGGATTTAAAAAAAAACAAGAAAAAAAAAAAAAAAAAACAAAAAAAAACAAAAAAAAACAAAAAAAAAAAAAAAACCCCACAATAAAAAACTAACCAACAAAAAAAAACACACAAAAAACAAAAAACAAAAACCAAAACGATTTAATTGGACCCAATTAAATCGTTTAAATCGTTTAAACCGTTTAAATCGTTTAAATTAATTTAATTGTGGGGGGACTCAGCCAAGCCATAAACCAATTAAATCATTTAAATCCTACGGTCTAATTAAATTATTTAATTGAGGCGTCGGATTTAAATAATTTAATTGGCTCTGTGCCTGTCTGTACTCACCTCCCACCACAATTAAAATAATTTAAACGATTTAAACGATTTAAACGATTTAATTGGGCCCAATTAAATCGTGTAAATCCTACGGTCCAATTAAATTATTTAATTGAGGCGTCGGATTTAAACGATTTAATTGGACCCAATTAAATCGTTTAATTCCTACGGTCGAATTAAATTATTTAATTGAGGCGTCGGATTTAAACGATTTAATTGGACCCAATTAAATCGTTTAAATCGTTTAAATCGTTTAAATCGTTTAAATCGTTTAAATTAATTTAATTGTGGGGGGACTCAGCCAAGCCATAAACCAATTAAATCATTTAAATCCTACGGTCTGATTAAATTATTTAATTGAGGCGTCGGATCTAAATAATTTAATTGGCTCTGTGCCTGTCTTGTATCCCCTCCCCCCAAGTAAATTAATTTAAAAACGATTACAAAAAAAACTATTTAAACATTAAACTTTAATTGGGCCCCAATAATCGTTTTTAATTACGTTCCAATAAATTACTTTATTGGCCGTCGGATTTATAAAAAACACGATTAACTTGGACCCAATTAAATCGTTTAATCCTACGTCGAATTAAATTTCTAAAATTGAGGCGTCGGAATTTAAACGATTTACTTGGCCCCAATAACGTTTTAAATCTTTAAATCGTTTAAATCGTTTAAATAATTTACTTGTGGGGGGACTCAGCCAAGCCATAAACCAATAAATCATTTAAAATACACCCAGAAAAGAAAAAAAAAAGGACAACCAAAGAGAACAAAGAAAGAAAATCCTACGGTCTATTAATTGTTTTAATTGAGGGCGTCGGATTTAAAAAAAAAAACAGAAAAAAAAAAAAAAAAAAAAAAAAAAAAAAAAAAAAAAAAAAAAAATAATCTAATTGGCTCTGTGCCTGTCTGTACTCACCTCCCACCACAATTAAATTAATTTAAACGATTTAAACGATTTAAACGATTTAATTGGATCCAATTAAATCGTTTAAATCCTACGGTCTATTTAAATTATTTAATTGAGGCGTCGGATTTAAACGATTTAATTGGGCCCAATTAAATCGTTTAAATCCTACGGTCCAATTAAATTATTTAATTGAGGCGTCGGATTTCAACGATTTAATTGGACCCAATTAAATCGTTTAAATCCTACGGTCGAATTAAATTATTTAATTGAGGCGTCGGATTTAAACGATTTAATTGGACCCAATTAAATCGTTTAAATCGTTTAAATCGTTTAAATTAATTTAATTGTGGGGGGACTCAGCCAAGCCATAAACCAATTAAATCATTTAAATCCTACGGTCTAATAAAATTAATTAATTGAGGCGTCGGATTTAAATAATCTAATTGGCTCTGTGCCTGTCTGTACTCACCTCCCACCACAATTAAATTAATTTAAACGATGTAAACGATTTAATTGGGCCCAATTAAATCGTTTAAATCCTACGGTCCAATTAAATTATTTAATTGAGGCGTCGGATTTAAACGATTTAATTGGACCCAATTAAATAGTTTAAATCCTACGGTCGAATTAAATTATTTAATTGAGGCGTCGGATTTAAACGATTTAATTGGAATCGTTTAAATCGTTTAAATCGTTTAAATCGTTTAAATCAATTTAATTGTGGGGGGACTCAGCCAAGCCATAAACCAATTAAATCATTTAAATCCTACGGTCTAATAAAATTATTTAATTGAGGCGTCGGATTTAAATAATTTAAATCGAGCCGCGCATTTCTCATCGCATACGAAGAGCTGCCCGATTTGGCCAAATTTTGCCCGAAGGCTGCCCGGCAAAATTTGGCCAAATCGAGCCGCGCCTCTCTCATCGCCTACGAAGAGCAGCCCGATTTGGCCAAATTTTGCCCGAAAGCTGCTCGGCAAAATTTGGCCAAATCGAGCCGCGCCTTTCTCATCGCCTACGAAGAGCAGCCCGATTTGGCCAAATTTTGCCCGAAAGCTGCTCGGCAAAATTTGGCCAAATCGAGCCGCGCATTTCTCATCGCCTACGAAGCGCAGCCCGATTTGGCCAAATTTTGCCCGAAAGCTGCCCGGCAAAATTTGGCCAAATCGAGCCGCGCCTTTCTCATCGCGTACGAAGAGCCTGATTTGGCCAAATTTTGCCTGAAAGTTGCCCGGCAAAATTTGGCCAAATCGAGCCGCACCTTTCTCATCGCCTACGAAGAGCAGCCCGATTTGGCCAAATTTTGCCCAAAGGCGATTTCCTGAAGAGGAAGAAGGGCACCTATCTGTGAATAGCAAGATTGGCTTTTTCTAATTAGGGAGAGACAAGGGAGTTATAAAAAGCTTTGATTAAAAAAATTACATAATTTAAACAATTTAGATATTTCAAATAATGTAAATAACTTATATAGTTTAAATAGTTTAAATCCGAAAAGAGGGGGGAACCACCCTCCCCGCCCCCTAAGAATTAAATAATTAAATAATTTCAATCCGAAACCTCCCCGTCGTACTTAAATTAATCATTATTAAATTCTTGGAAGGGGGGGAAGCTCCGGGCAAAACTTGGCCAAATCGAGCCGCGCATTTCTCATCGCATACGAAGAGCTGCCCGATTTGGCCAAATTTTGCCCGAAGGCTGCCCGGCAAAATTTGGCCAAATCGAGCCGCTCATCGCCTACGAAGAGCAGCCCGATTTGGCCAAATTTTGCCCGAAAGCTGCTCGGCAAAATTTGGCCAAATCGAGCCGCGCATTTCTCATCGCCTACGAAGAGCAGCCCGATTTGGCCAAATTTTGCCCGAAAGCTGCTCGGCAAAATTTGGCCAAATCGAGCCGCGCATTTCTCATCGCCTACGAAGCGCAGCCCGATTTGGCCAAATTTTGCCCGAAAGCTGCCCGGCAAAATTTGGCCAAATCGAGCCGCGCTTTTCTCATCGCGTACGAAGAGCCTGATTTGGCCAAATTTTGCCCGAAAGTTGCCCGTCAAAATTTGGCCAAATCGAGCCGCGCATTTCTCATCGCCTACGAAGAGCAGCCCGATTTGGCCAAATTTTGCCCGGAGGCTGCCCGGCAAAATTTGGCCAAATCGAGCCGCGCATTTCTCATCGCGCACGACGAGCAGCTCGATTTGGCCAAATTTTGCCCGGAGGCTGTCCGGCAAAATTTGGCCAAATCCAGCCGCACGTTTCCCATTGTTGGGCCCTTTGGGGCCGTTTTTTTGAGGCCGAATTGGGCCCAAAGGGCAAATGTTGCCCAAAATTAGCCAAAGGAGAAAAAAAGAGCCCACTTCATAAACTGTATAAACCTTATAAGTGGTTTTATATAATTCTTTTACCCCACCCCCCCCCCAGCCCTCCTCCACCTTTCGTGCCCTCTACATCAAAAACGAAGGCTTGTACTTGCACTTGTACTTGTAATGTACTCTGATAGGCGCAGAGTGCGCCTATGTACTTGTAATGTACTCTGATAGGCGCAGAGTGCGCCTAGGTCACTTGAGAAGTGTGAGTGGTGCAGCAAACCCAGCTGATGCTCATGATTTCTCTGTCTCCCTATATATGGGCGATGGAACGGGTGTCCTTTTTGATCGTTTTCTGCATCTTCAAGGGAGGAAAAAGGACCCCCCAAGAAGGAAAAGTAACATAAGAAAAAGGGAGGGACATTGAAGAGCTCCTCTCTTTACCTAGTCATTCCCTGTCCTCTCTTCTTATCTGTTGTTTTTCTTAGTCGCTTCAAAACGCAAAGTAAGGGAAAGGCGATTTCCTGAAGAGGAAGAAGGGCACCTATCTGTGAATAGCAAGATTGGCTTTTTCAAATTAGGGAGAGACAAGGGAGATATATAAAGCTTTGCGACAAGTTTTGTCACTCCGTCTCCTTGCTTCCTGTCTGTTCTATTCCTTGCAGAGATAAGGGAAAGAGGATAGATAAAGAAGAGCGCCATCTTCTTTGCTCCTTGTTTTGTCTCTCCCTCTCTCTTCCATTCTTTTCTTGGCTCTTCCCATTAAAATTGTGTTCTGTTTATCGCTCATCTCTCCTTCTCTTTCCCTTCTCTTCTCCTGTTCCCCTTTATATGACAAAAAACACAAGAAAGGAAGAACAGGAGGCGAATGGAAGCCCTTTTCCTGTCTTCTCCTGTTGCAATGAATAAGGAAAAGAGCATAGGAGCTAAGGAAGGGAATTGAAGAGTAAATGGGCGATGGAACGGGTGTTCTTTTTGATAGTTTTCTGCATCTTCAAGGGAGAAAAAAGGACATCCCCCCAGAAGGAAAAGTAACATAAGAGATAGGGAGGAAAATTGAAGAGCTCCTCTCTTTACCTAGTCATTCCCTGTCCTCTCTTCTTATCTGTTGTTTTTCTTATTCGCTTCAAAAAGCCAAATAAAGGAAAGGCGATTTCCTGAAGAGGAAGAAGGGCGCCTATCTATCTGTGAATAGCAAGATTGGTTTTTTCTAATTAGGGAGAGACAAGGGAGATATATAAAGCTTTGCGACAAGTTTTGTCACTCCGTCTCCTTGCTTCCTGTCTGTTCTATTCCTTGCAGAGATAAGGGAGAGAGGATAGATAAAGAAGAGTGCCATCTTCTTTGCGCCTTGTTTTGTCTCTCCCTCTCCTTTATTCATCTCTCTTCCATTCTTTTCTTGGCTCTTCCCCTTAAAATTGTCTTCCTTTCATCGCTCCTCTCTCCTTCTCTTCCCCTTCTCTTCTCCTGTTCCCCTTTATATGACAAAAACACAAGAAAGGAAGAACAAGAGGGGAATGGAGGCCCTTTTCCTGTCTTCTCCTCTTGCAATGAATAAGGAAAAGAGCATAAGAGATAAGGAAGGGAATTGAAGAGTATATGGGCGATGGAACGGGTGTTCTTTTTGATAGTTTTCTGCATCTTCAAGGGAGAAAAAAGGACATCCCCCAAGGAGGAAAAGTAACATAAGAGATAGGGAGGAAAATTGAAGAGCTCCTCTCTTTACCTAGTCATTCCCTGTCCTCTCTTCTTATCTCTTGTTTTTCTTATTCGCTTCAAAAAGCCAAATAAAGGAAAGGCGATTTCCTGAAGAGGAAGAAGGGCGCCTATCTATCTGTGAATAGCAAGATTGGTTTTTTCTAATTAGGGAGAGACAAGGGAGATATATAAAGCTTTGCGACAAGTTTTGTCACTCCGTCTCCTTGCTTCCTGTCTGTTCTATTCCTTGCAGAGATAAGGGAGAGAGGATAGATAAAGAAGAGTGCCATCTTCTTTGCGCCTTGTTTTGTCTCTCCCTCTCCTTTATTCATCTCTCTTCTATTCTTTTCTTGGCTCTTCCCATTAAAATTGTGTTCTTTTTATCTCTCCTCGCTCCTTCTCTTTCCCTTCTCTTCTCCTGTTCCCCCTGAAATGACAAAAACGCAAGAAAGGAAGAACAAGAGGGGAATGGAGGCCCTGTTCTTTTCACAATGGATGGGGCAAGTGAGCGGGGTTGGCTCCTTGCCCGTAGACCCTCCCCATGCTTCAGCAAATTCTTCCTCTCGCCCTATCGCCTCTGTTCTTTTCCTTGTTCCCAAACGGAAAAAGTGAACGGGTTCCTGAAGACGAGAGAGGGCGCCTTTTTTTTCATTATAGAGGGAAAAGGGAAAGACAAGCAAGGGAGAGATGATAGATAAAGATCAGTGCCATCCGTCTCCTTGTTTCTTGTCTTTTCTCTTCTTTTCAATACCCTTCCAGAAAATTTAAATGACTCCTTGTTGTCTCTCCTCTCTCACTTCTCTTTCCTTTCTCTCCTTCTGTTTCCGTTTAGCTGATAAACCACAAGAAAGGAACTTGTATGATAAGGGCAGTGGGAGGGTAAGCAGAGGGTGACTCCTTGCGTGTGGACCTTGCCATACTTCATCATATCACTCTTTTCGGCCTATCTCTTCTGCTCTTTTCCTTACCCTTCTCCTTTTCATAATTCTTCCTGCTTAGTTTTTCTTATTTCGAAAAGAAAAAGGGAAGGGAGAGATAAGGGAGATGGGATGGATTAAGAAGAGCGCCATCTTCTTTGCAACTTGTTTTGTCTCTCCCTCTCCTTTATGCATCTCTCTTCCATTCTTTTCTTGGCTCTTCCCCTTAAAATTGTGTTCCTTTCATCGCTCCTCTCTCCTTCTCTTTCTCCTGTTCCCCTTTATATGACAAAAACACAAGAAAGGAAGAACAAGAGGGGAATGGAGGCCCTTTTCCTGTCTTCTCCTGTTGCAATGACTAAAGAAAAAAGCATAGGAGATAAGGAAGGGAATTGAAGAGTAAATGGGCGATGGAACGGGTGTTCCTTTTGATAGTTTTCTGCATCTTCAAGGGAGAAAAAAAGGACATCCCCCAAGAAGGAAAAGTAACGCGCAATTGAAGAGCCCCTCTCTTTACCTAGTCATTCCCTGTCCTCTCTTCTTATCTGTTGTTTTTCTTATTCGCTTCAAAAAGCAAAATTTGGGAAAGGCGATTTCCTGAAGTGGAAGAAGGGCACTTATCTATCTGCGAAGAGCAAGATTGGTTTTTTTCTAATTAGGGAGAGACTTGCCCCGCCTGAGCCTCCCTGGCCTGCTTGTTGTGGCCACATTCCGCTACAGTTGCCCCGCCTGAGCCTCCCTGGCCTGCTTGTTGTGGCCACATTCCGGTACAGTTGCGCTTCCAGAAAAATGCCGTCCAAGTCATCTCTCCTCTCTCACTTCCCTTTCCCTTTTCTCCTTCTGTTTCCTTTCAACTGATACAGCGCAAGAAAGGAACTTGTATGATAAGGCAGTGGAAGGGTAAGCAGAGGGTGACTCCTGGCGCGTGGACCTTGCCATACTTCATCATACCCCTCCTATCGGCCTATCCTTTCCGTTCCTTTCCGTCCCCTTCTCCTTCTCATAGTTCTTCCTTTTTGTTTTCTTATTTCGAAAAGAAAGAGGGCAGGGAGAGATAAGGGGGAGAGGATAGATAAAGAAGAGTGCCATCTTCTCTGCGCCTTATTTTGTCTCTCCCTCTCCTTTATTCATCTCTCTTCTATTCTTTTCTTTGCTCTTCCCAGTACAAATGCAATCCTTGTTGTCTCTCCTCTCTTCTTCTCTCTCCCTTCTCTTCTCCTGTTCCCCTTGATATGACAAAAACACAAGAAAGGAAGAACAAGAGGGGAATGGAGGCCCTGTTCCTTTCTTTTCCTGTTTCAATGGATGGGGAAACTGAGCGGGGTTGGCTCCTTGTCCGTAGACCCTCCCCATGCTTCAGCAAATCCCTCCTCTCGCCCTATCGCCTCTGTTCTTTCCTTGTTCCCAAATGGAAAAAGAAAACGGGTTCCTTTGCATGTTCATTGTTCTTCCTTTTGTTTTCTATTTGACAGGGAAAAGAACAAGAGAAGAAAGATGAAAACGAGCACCATCTTCTCTTAGCCTGATTTTGCACCTCCCTCTCCTGTCTTCATTTCTCTTCCATTCTTTTCATTGCTCTTCCCATTAAAATTGCATTCCTTTTGATCTCTCCTCTCTCCTTTCTCTCTCCCTTCCCGTCTCCTGTTCTCTTTGAATTTCAAAAACACACAAAAGGAAGCTTCTTTTCCTTATTGAATGAAAAAGAAAAAGAAGAAAAGAGATAGGGAAAGACACTGAAGAGCTCCACTGCCTATTGTTTCATTCCCTTTCCTCTCTTTCTATGTGTTGTTTTCCTTGTCGTTTCAGAAAGCAAGCAAAATACGGGCAAGGGGGCTTCCTGAAGAGGAGAGAGATCTGCGAAGACCAAAAAAAGTCTTGTCTTTTGAATTATAGAGGGAAACGGGAGAGGCAAGGAAGGGAGAGATGATAGATAAAGAAGAGTGCCATCCGTCTCCTTGTTTCTTGTCTTTTCTTTTCTTTTCAATACCCTTCCAGAAAATTAAAATGGCCTCCTTGTTGTCTCTCCTCTCTCACTTCTCTTTCCCTTCTGCCGCAGCCAAACAGCGACTTTTTCACGCAGGCTGAAAAAAGAACACGCATACACAGACAGCAAAGAGAAACAAATGAAAATAAGAATAACCAGAAATTCGCAGTTCGTAATGGCGTGCGGCTAGGCCTAGAACCGCTGGGCATGAGATTTGCGTGCCATATGTAGGTGTAAATATGTATTTTTGTATTACGATGTTTATATTCGCTCTTTTAAAGCAATAAGAAAAACCCAAAGCTAAATAGACCCTAAAGGCGGCGGGCTCATATATATATATATATACATATATTTTTTTTATTAAGGTTCTAAGGGGAGTAGAGGTTTTGAAGCAGCTGCTGCCCGAAAGCCCCACGACTGTGGCGATGCAAAAAGAGCCGCCATCCTTCATGCATCCGAGATCGCTGGCAGCTTTCCAGCGGCTCAGGCCATCCCGGAAACCCTAAACCCTATTTCGGGTTTAGGGTTTAGGGTTTAGGGTTTTGGGGCTTTGGGGTTTAGGTTAGGGTTTAGGGTTTAGGGTTTAGGGTTTAGGGTTTAGGGTTTAGGGTTTAGGGTTTAGGGTTTAGGGTTTAGGGTTTAGGGTTTAGGGTTTAGGGTTTAGGGTTTAGGGTTAGGGTTTAGGGTTTAGGGTTTAGGGTTTGGGTTTTGGGTTTAGGGTTTAGGGTTTAGGGTTTAGGGTTTAGGGTTTAGGGTTTAGGGTTTAGGGTTTAGGGTTTAGGAACCCTAGACCCTAAACCCTAAACCCTAAACCCTAAACCCTAAACCCTAAACCCTAAACCCTAAACCCTAAACCCTAGACCCTAAACCCTAAACCCTAAACCCTAAACCCTAAACCCTAAACCCTTCAGGCTGCAAGGAAGTGAGAGGCGACCCGGAGCCGAGTTCAATCCTATAGCTCCGGCATGGAGCGAGACCAGGCCAAAAGTCTGCACGGAGCGCCCTGATCTTGTTCATCTCTTACTCTTTCCGGGTTTAGGGTTTAGGGTTTAGGGTTTAGGGTTCAGGGTTCAGGGTTTAGGGTTTAGGGTTTAGGATGATACATATTATTATATGCTTACATACGTAGTGCCTTTCGCAAGCAGACGGCAGACATGCTGAAGATAGAGCCAAAGGTTTGGGAGCCAACAGATGACTCTGCTTTTAATATGGGTTGGTGGTATCTTTAAGTAGGGTTTCTGTTGTATGGGATATATATATATACATATATATGTATATACATATATATATATACATATATATATACATATATATATATATACATATATATATATATACGTATATATATATATATATTCGGGGTTCTTATTGGGGTATCTTGGGGCTGTAGTAAGGTGTAAGGGCAACAGATAAAGAAGCCACCAGCCGTTATAACGCCGTTTTGTTGAACTCTTTGGACATCGGAGCTTCAAGGATTGTGCTCGCCCCAAACAGCGACGCGGCCTGGGGAATCTTGCGGAGGAAGCTTGGTGAGGCGAGACGGCTGCAGCCGGCTCCTTCGCTGCACGGACTCCGAGAGCTGCCCTTCATCCTGCAGTTTTCCTCCGCGGGCGCCATCTGCAACCTCATGCTCATGCTCCTGGGCGCTTTGCTGGGGGACGGATTCCTGCGCGGCCTGCATCCCACGCCTTGTGGCACTGAGAGTCTTCTCCAGAACTGGATACTTTGGACCGTACCATTATCATGCTAGGGTTTAGGGTTTAGGCTTTAGGCTTTAGGCTTTAGGCTTAGGCTTTAGGCTTTAGGCTTTGCACTTATGCCCTTCGGTCGCAAGAGCGCCGTGTTGAGTGCTCTGTTGGCGGGGACATGGGTACATCCCACTCCCTTGGGGTTTCGAAGCTTCTCCAGGACTGGATGCATATTAAGGTGTTTCGACATCCTAAGCACCTGCCTGCTCTTCGCATCTCTGCGGAGGACCCTTGCATCATTCGAAACATGGCATGGTTGCAAACAGACGACAACGAATCAAACTCACACGACTTCTGCGCACATTTGAAGAGCTGGGATCCTCTGAGTGAGATTGTTTTGTTGCCCTGCATTGCGCATGATTGAATCAAGCGCGATAGCGAGCTCGCACAACAACAGAGTTTGGCACTCCCACAAGCAAATACTGTACCGAATGCAGCTACGGCTACAGCTTCTCCAACGTGTAAATATCACCGTTGGACTAAAGCTCGAAGCCTAAATCCCTAAAATTCTCGAGGCATCGCCGTAGCTGGGTGTGCCAGCCCTCATGTTGTCTGCTCGCTGTTTGTTGCACATGCCTGTTGGGCATATGCATATACGAACGCGTGCATGTGAAGCGCCAAGGGAACCCAGTACCACCGGTACATACATACATATATGCATACCGGGACCTACCTACCTTCCCCTAATTGCATACATACATACCTGCAGACATAACACACATCAACGATACACCGATACATACCGCTACCTACCGACCTACCTACATACTTACCTACCTACATACATACATACAACTATGCATACATAAAGCACATAAAATATACATGCATCGACACATGCATAGATACAGCGCTTAATGCACCTATCGTCTCGAGGAACTGCAGGCACACCCCTAAACCCTGAACCCCAAAACCCTAAACCCTCAGCCCTAAGCCCTTAGCCCTAAAACCCTAAACCCTAGAGCACGAGACTTTGGGACTCTCAACCTGACACCCCAATCCTACACCCTAAAACCTGAAAAGCCCTCTAGGGTTTAGGGTGTAGGGTGTAGGGTGTAGGGTTTAGGCTCTAGGGTTTAGGCTGTAGGGTTTAGGGCTTAGGGCTTAGGGTTTAGTCACGGTTCAGGGATTCAGGTTAGGTGTACTCGAGCCTTAATGATGTCGGCGAGGGTTCCTTAAGGGGACCGCTTAAGGTTTCCATGCGAATGTGCTACTCTTAGTACTTGAACTCGGGTTTCTAGGAATTCGCAATTTGATGCTACAAAGGACTACTGCTTCTAACAGGATTTTGAAGACTCTGGGATCCTGTACATGATCACCCTAAACGACCTAAACCCCGTAAACCCTAAACCCTAAACCCCAAACCCCAAACCTTCTTGGTCTTGCTATGAGCTGCGTGCAGTCGAAGGCTAGCCTTCTTGCCCAGGCAGCAGGCAGCGTGGCCGAGGCCAAGCCGGAGTGACGTGCCAAGACGTGATGTGTTCATACGGGTTTAGGGTTTAGGGTTTAGGGTTTAGGGTTTAGGGTTTAGGGTTTAGGGTTTAGGGTTTAGGGTTTAGGGTTTAGGGTTTAGGACGATTTACGGCCGCCTACTTGGAGGTTCATGGGTACTTATAACCCCTATGATAAGTCTACTTATAGCCTACTTTAGAGGACTTAGAGGGCTTGTAAGTACAGAAATATTTCAGGGTTATAAGTACCCTGAACCTCCAAGTAGTTAGGGTTTATACACTAGTACAGTAGTTTAGTACAGCAAAACGGTTTGGAGGTACATGTCGGGGTTTGGGGTTTAGGGTTTAGGGTTTAGGGTTTAGGGTTTAGGGTTTAGGGTTTAGGGTTTAGGGTTTAGGGTTTAGGGTTTAGGGTTTAGGGTTTGCTGCAAATTTGAAGTTTGTGCGGACATTGTGCAACACCTTGCGAAGCATCAGCACTTACAGCCCCATTGGGCACCATTTGTTGTTTCGGGACAAAGCCACAATACCAAACACAGATTTTCAGAAACTGTCACA
The DNA here is from genome assembly GCA_905221605.1 of Symbiodinium natans. Taxonomy (NCBI): domain Eukaryota; class Dinophyceae; order Suessiales; family Symbiodiniaceae; genus Symbiodinium; species Symbiodinium natans. Next base: position 18,884 of record CAJNDS010002709.1, on the reverse strand, counting down.
AAATCCCTTCGTTACAGTCAACATTCTTCTTGAAGTGAACAAGCTCGTGTGGCAGGTGCCAGAACAGCAACTGCGCAACAAGTCTGTTTCCATCCTTGAACCTTGAGGACCTTTGTTGGATGGAAGTGGTTGCAGATGTTCGCACATCTAAAGTTAGTGCGAGCAAGAACTTCTTTAGACTTGCGCCGTTAACAACAAAAATGGAGGAACGCCAGCAGCTACTTGTACAAGCCTTGAAGACTTTCAGTTTGTCCGCAGAGCTGCCGTGGCTGTTAGACAGCAGCTCGAAGCTATTGATGATCTAGCCCTTTGAGAACAACACTAAAAGGTTGCTGGCTTCGCATCCGCCTCATGTCAGAATTTGCTCGTGCCTGCTTGAAGGTTTCACCTTCTCAATTGCCAACTTGAAAGGGATGAAGCTACGGGTCTAGGCAAAATGACTTGGCAGATGTGCGTGGTCGTTGTTGTCCTCGATGTCGTCGTGGTCGTCGTCGCCGGAGTTGTTGTCATCCCTTTCTTGTGTCGGTGCTGTTGTCATATTGTGGTTGTAGCAGTTTTGCCAGCACAACATCGGAGGGGTCCAACTTCAGATGGATGTTGGTTGCAGAGCGTATTGCTGACTGGAAAACTGCTGCCACGCATCACATCTGAAGTTGTTGCATGAGGCGCCTTTGCAACAGGAGGCCAAAGTACATGTTCTGCGGGGGCTTGCCGCCGGGGCCCTGGTTGCGTCCGGGCTTGTGCAAGCTCAACATGGATGTTTAGCCCGCACGCGGGCATCAACAAGCATAATGTGAATTCTGTGCGAGGTCCCAACATTCGAAGTTTTCGGCTCTTTTCACTTGCGCTTTAGATAGCTTGCAGTTTGCTACAGGCCATGCCGTGCCGTGCACTGTTGAGTGCCAGTATGCTTTGGCTGTGCCAGGCCGCGTCGATGCGGCTGCACACTTACACTTTTGAGGCGTACCCGGCCACAACGGCATCGTTCGAGGCAACGTCCTCCCCCGTGATGCTGGTTGAACGCGGTGGCCCAAAAGTAGCGGACTGCGATAATCCTATGGATTTCAACGGTGTAAATGCATCCCTTGTCGCGCTTGTGAACATGGATATCCAGGGCTGCTGGACGACGCGTGATGAAAGATACTTCCACGGCGACTACCCAATTACCCTGGGAGTCGTGCGGATTGGCAACGAGAGCTTTGATGCTTTTGAGATACAGCCACCGCAGTCATTAGCTTCGGCATTTGCTGGAAGCCATCAAGAGATGTATGTGCTGGTGCCAGGCGAAGACGGTCCAATCAATGTGTTTTTGTACATGTAGAAATCTCTCAATCAGTTGTCATGAGATGCGGACGTGGCATTGTCATGGAATGCAGAAATCATGAAACATGAAATCGAAACATATCACAAGCTGCAACACTTCGATTCCCTCAGGTGATGCCTCGCAGCACAAGCTCTACCGCTTGGAAGAGGGTCTGCTCATCCCGCAGATCTCAGTGCAGGCTGGCGACACGGAAGGTTTTGTCCCAACAGGAAAGAAGGTTCACGGTCTTGCCGCAGCTGAAGTTTGGGTTGTGCTGCCAGCAAACAAGCCGCCGCCGGCGCATACTTGGAGGATGATGTCGGGGCAAAGCGTCACCGAGTGCGACGTCGGATCCGAAGGGGATGCGCCGGAACGCGGCACATTTGGTGACATCGCCCTCGTCACCATGATTGGGCAAAGTAACACTTGCTGGAACTGGGACGACTACACGAACAGCGACTTCGTGCTAGAGCGCGGGCAGGTGATCGGCTCTGATGGCCTGGTTTTCGATGCTTTCCGTGTCTCGCCGCCCAACAAGACGGCCGACGCTTTTGTTGCAAGCCGCATCAACCTTTAAGGAGCCATCATATAAGAGGATTGTCGAGTCATATAAAACGATTGTCAAAAAACTCATTTCCAAAAGCATTTTTATTGCGCGGGCCCCCTTAAAAGGGCTGTTGGCCAGCTTGCTGGCCGGCAGCTTAAGTAACTCACTTGACAAAAGTAGGTAGAAGCTTAACCTGTCTGTGCAGCCTGAGCCCTGAGGGGAGGTATGAGCCACTGAGCCACAGCAGCATCATTGCAGAATGAGCTGCAGCATGTCTGAGCCTCTCGAACCAGTGATTTGCTAATTTCAGAACCAGCGAAATCAGTCTTCTATGTGTATCCCAGCCACTCAACCTAATTTTAATGCTTTTCAGAGAGCGCTAGCAACACTAATTAAATTATCTTGTCCCGCTGTGTGTTTTGATGGACACCCCGGCGTCATTGCCTCGGGATGTCAGCAGCGGGAGCGATCCTGGTGACGTGTCCCTGCCTGATGATGTGACGAGCAACGCAGGGGATTCTCCGGGTCTGCTTGATGAGAATGTCGAGCTGCCTCCTGAAGAGGGAAGTTTGCAGACCAAGTGTCGCTGCAAGCGTGGTTGTGTTGCGTTGCTGCCACCAGGTGTGCTGGAACAGCAGCGCTTTCGAATGGAAGGCCTTGATCGAGTTCGGCGACATGCTCAGGTCTTTGCATCTCTGAGAGATGACGCCAGCCGAGGTCTGTGGCAGTATGTAAACACGGTGACTCCTCAGACTGTTGATGCCTTTCGCAAAAGCATCCTGGCTGGAGAGGTGACTGCACCAGTGCGAGGCCCATGTTTGCGAGTCAAAGACAAGCAGCAGCTTTGGCGAGTTGATGCCTGGTTTCTGGAGCTGTACACATCTTTGGGAGAGCCCAAGCCAACTGAATCCCCTGGTGACCATCAGACTGACACAGAGCATGAAGTTGTTCATTCCGATCACCCTCTCTGGGCTTTGAGTGTTGCGTCGGGGCCAGACTGCCGTGTTGTCGCCAAGAGGAACCTGAACCCTCAAACTTTGAGAGCCCTCTACGCCTTCTACACACAGGACGCTGGCAACGAGGAGTTGGTAAGTGAGAGCACCTTCAGTCGCTGTTGGCGTGAACGCTGGAAGAAATTTCTGGAAATGAAGAATGAAGGCACAGGGCAGCGATGCAAAGTCTGTGCCAAATTTGATGAAGCGATGAACCAGGCAAGCTGCAAGGATGAGTTTCTCGACCTTTCCAAGCAGAAAGCAGTGCATGTGCGTCAATCGATGGCTGACAGAAATGTCAATGTGCGGGGCAATGTTTTGGCCACCAGAGCAGCGCAGCAAGCACGTGCCACTGGTATGCCCTCGACAACTTCCTTTATGAAAATGCAGATCGACGGGATGGATCAAGCCAAATTCCGTTGTCCAAGACCTCAGGGGACCTTGAAAGGTTCGGCCTATGAGCTGTGGAGACCACAGCTGCACCTCACAGGCTGCACATGCTTCGGACATTTTGATGCATTTTTCTTGCTTGGGCACGATCAACCCAAGGATAGTAACATGCAATCCACAGTCCTTGCCCGGGCACTGGACCTGCTTACTGCCCGTGTGGGACTGCAAGGGTTTCCGAGGGCCCTGATACTTTCTGTTGACAATACGCCGAGAGAAAGCAAGAACACCTTTTTTGCGCAGTTTGCAGCAGCGTTGCTGCTTTTGCGCTGCTTCGATTCAGTAGAAGTTCAATATTTACAAGCTGGCCACACAAAGAATGAACTGGACCAGAGGTTTTCATCTGTTGCCCGAGTTCTAAATGACGCCGGTGCTTTGGAGGATAATGAGGAGTTTTTGCAGTACATGCAAACACATGTCAGGCCGTTTGAAGGAAGAGAGGTCATTTGTGAGAAGATGTCTGGCACACGGGACTTCCAGGCATGGTTTGAGATTGCCAATATGCATGTGCAGGGCCTGACATCGACAAAGGGGCTACCAGAAGCAAACCATTTGTGGCGGTTTGTGAGACGTGAAGATCACCCGTTGCCAGATGAGATTGAGTGCCATCATCCAGACTGGCAGTCTTTGCCCTCAAACCCTGATGATGTTATTCTTTGTTTGAAGCAGTTCATTTCCAGCCCTGGCCAGTCGCAACCCCCGCAGCTTTTCATGCCAGCCAGTGCTGCAGAGCAGCTCACGAAACAAACTTTGCAGCCAGCACTCCGGAGGCCTTTGAGTGATGAACAGGTGAAAGAGTTCCAAAAAACTGCGACGTTCGTGGGCAAGCATCCTTGGAATTTGTTTAAAGGCGAAGCCTTCCTGAGGAAGCTTTGTGCTGAAAACCAAGCAGGCATCAGCGGGACCCCCCCCGTTTTGCAAGCACTGTTTCAGTCTCGTTGCGCGGTTGATCAAGAAACTGCCCCAATTGTGGCCCAACCCTGTGCACGAGCAGCAGCTCCGCGGCCAGTTCGTGTGAGGAGGGTCTTGAAGCGGCCCGCTGCTGCAAAAGCTGCCGCTCCGCGTGCCAAAGCCAAGGTGCGGCTGAGGCCTGCTGCACAGCTGGATGCGCAGTGAAATGAAGTGCATGCTGATCTGCTTTGGGTGTCCTTGCCATGCTGGGCAATCAACACTGCCAAACTGCCACGTTGAGACATGATATGTCATGCCTGTTTTGGGTTCTAACCAGCTGCCAGACTGTATTTTCTCATTTACCGTAGGTGCATCAAGCACAATGCTTGCTGGAGTCTCTCTGACAACAGCTAGACGATGTCTACGTTTGCTCCTTGTCTTTGCGGCCTGGCGCAACCATGTGGCCTTGGATCTCCCACGAGACATGCCGGCAGTCTTCCTGCTGGTACTGACAGATGTTAAGTGGTTCTCCGACAAAGTCACCCAGTATCTGTGTCTCCGAGATTCGCTGGCCCTGCTTCATGTCAGCAAAAGGATGCACCTTTCCAACCGAGACTCCTACTGAGAAGCTGACGGCTGCATTGTCTCGTCGCTCTATAGAAACAGAAACACTGACAGCCAGCTTGCTGGCAGCCAGATCTAAGACAGTTTTTTTGCGTGCCTGCAGGGCAGTTGGTATTGCATGCGAAGCTGTGTGTTGTTGTGAGTGCAGTTTGCAGCTGACAGAAGTTACTTGCAGTCTGTGTGGTTGCATTCCCTGAGGCAGTGTTCAGCGTTTTGCTCCTGGATTTCTTCTTGTTTCACCCTTGCCCAGCTCTCTGCCCATGGCGTGCTCCCAAGAGTCCCACGCACATCGTGAGGAAGACGAACTCTCCTTGCCAGATGATGTTGGTTCAGAAGCAGAAACCCAGGCAGATGTTCTCCAGGGGTTCTTTGCAAATGTTTGTTCAAATGTTTGCCCTAGGCCCTAAACCTGTACAGCCTACAGTTTTGTGGTGTTAGGCTTTAGGGCTTAGGGTTTAGGGATTTTCATTTGTGGTGAATATATTCAGATCCCATGCCCAGGTGTTGCCTGCTGCTGCGGTAGCCACGGGGCAAACAGGCTTCACAACTCCACAGCAAGAGCCGCTGCTTGACTCGGACGGTGAGGTGATCGGTTCGCCCAAGGCTGCCAGTCCGCTTCGTGAGGGCTCACAGCCTTTGAAAAGGCTGTGCGCCAGCTCCCACTTGGGTTCGCCTCGACCGCCTCTCGCCGAGAAGAAGAAGGCAAAGGCTAAGGCTAAGGCGCCGAAGAAGGTTCCCGCAAGCAGCGTCAAAGCCAAGAAGCGTCCTGCCGCAGCGAAAGGCCCGAAAGGCCCCAACACTGGACCCTCCGACCCTGAGAAGCCTCTCTCGAAGGCTCGCGTGGTCTCTGCCAGTGTGCCAAAGCGGTCCTACGTGCAGGCAAAGTCCAGCCCAGGCGGCCGCTTCCGCCTCATCATCGAGTTCCCCGAGAAGAAGTATGCCAACCACCGCGAGCTGGCCATCCATGTGCGTGACAAGATAGAGATGACCTACACTGCTGCTCGTGCTTTGAAGGATAGCATGAGGGCGTAGTTTTGCTTCAGAGCCAGTGAAAGCTTTCATGTCTGCCGGCTGCTGCAGTGGCCGTCACAGTCACAGCAGCGTTTCGGGTCACCTGTTGCCAGAGGCAGCGTTTTGTGTGAAGGCCTTCCTGAAAGTCTTTTGAAACGGCGCTGTGAGCAGAGCGAAGAGACGAGCAGTAACAGTCACAGACTGCTTCATGGAGGCCAGCTTGCTGGCCACCAGGATGAAAGTCAGTCAGGGGCAGTCATCATTGCAATTGGTCTTCCTGCTTATGATACAACTTGCTTGTGGGCAGTGTTTTTCTCAGTGAAGTTAGTTTTTGTTCCCAGGTGCCTGCTGCTCCCGGGTCCTTCATGACAGACTCCATGAGCATATCGTTGCCCTCTTCTGTGTGCAGTGAGCAGTGCTGCAGCCCTGTTTCTGCTGCGGATGATAGTCGTGCACAGACAGATGTGGACCTGCAGCGTCCTGGAAGCACCGCTCTGACTGTCGCAGAGGTGGAACTTCCACCTGATGTCTCAGGCGATGAGGGGGCTGATTCTGATGTGCTGGAAGACTGCTGTGAGAGTGACAGTGACGCTCCTTGCCTCTTGGATGAGGGTGAGTTGGACTCAGACCCAGAGTGCGCTGACCCACCTGTCAATGTGGATCGTCCTCAAGAAGGACAGCGTGTCAAAGTTCCCTCACCAGCAGTTGCCAGTGACTTGAACCCGAAGGTTGATGGATACCAAGACATAGCAGAAGTGTACTCCCCAGCGCGCATGCTCCCACTTGCTTGGTTGCTGGGCCTTTGTGGAAACCTCTCCGACCTCGCCACGGGCTGGGACTTTCGCGATCCACGCAACCGCCAGCTAGTCTTGGAACTCCTGGGCAGACTGCAGATTCTTTTCTGCATTGTGTGCCCGCCATGCAGAGCCTTCAGCGAGCTTCAAAGACTCTGGAATTTCCGGAGGCTCCCTGTGGAGAGAGTTCGTGCCATCATGGATGAAGGGCTTGAGTACTTGAGCCATGCCATGCAGATAGCCGAAGCCCAGGTGAGTGCTGGGAGATTCTTTGTGTTTGAACATCCTTACCGGGCGTCCAGCTGGGCCACTCCTGTTGTCCAACGTGTTCTTGCACTTCCAAAGGTAGGTGTCGTGACAATCGACCTTTGTTACTTTGGGCTGGTTTCGAAGGTCCACCAAAAGCCCGTTAGAAAGAGAACAAAGATCATGACAAACAGTCCTTACTTGATGCAGGAGCTGAAAGGCTGTATGTGTCCTCGCACTCATGAGCACCAAGTGCTTCAAGGTGCCGAAGGTGGGGTTTCCTGCACTGCTTGGGCACAAATCTACCCACCTCAATTTTGTAGGGTGCTGGCAGCTGCCGCGAAAAAACACGCGGATGATGCTGTGCAGCCGTGAAAAGTCGGACAGAGTTGGACAGCTAACAGCCTTCCTTGTCAAGCTTGAAGCCCGGAGAAGCGCAGGGAGTCAGGCCCAAAACAAGTTGGTCTCTGCTGCAGCAGTTTGTGAGTGTGGGTGCAGTTCGTCAGGGCTTCGGGTTCCGTGACTAGGCCTGGGCGGCTCCAACCCCACAAAATCAGGGTTTAGGGTGTAGGGTTTAGGTTTAGGGTTTAAAGTTAGGGTTTAGGGTTTAGGCTTTATTTTAATGGGCTTAGGAATTAATTATAGGGTTTAGGAGCCTAGGGTTTAAGGATTTTTCTGTCGAGGCTTACAATCCAGCGCAACGGGGGGGGCCGATTTGAGGGGCGGAGAAGTGCTGATTTCAAATGAAACCGGCGCAAAGTCGGGGTCTGGGGGGGGGCCGGCGCAACGGGGGGGTCAAAAAACAGAGGGTGGGTTGTGCTGGGGGGCCACACACTCAAACGCCCTGTGCTGATTTCAGATGAAACCAGCGGAACGGGGGGGGTGGGAATCAGACCCTTGAGTTGTGCTGAAAAAAAATCCAGCGCATCGCTTCTGGAAGCAGCACATGCGAGCTGCAAGTCTTCAGTGGCCCAGGGTCTTTGTGCTTGGCTCAGTGCTAAAGTTTCTGTCTGTGCTTGAGGAAACCCAAGCTCTAAGTCTGCTCGTCATGGCTTCTCCTGCGGACGCAGTGGCGCCAGTGACCCCGTCAATGTTGCCTTGCCCGGTAGATGCAGATGTGTCTATAGAGGCCCCTGATGAGGACAAGTTTGTCCAGGTGATGTTGGGCGACTTGACTGATGTCTTTCAGAAGTTTGGTGGACCGGCCCAGTACTTGCAGCAGAAACTTGTGACAGAGAAAGACAGGACAGCCTTCAGGAACTACCTGCAGCAGCTGCTGCCTGAGCGGGACGACTGGCTCTACGTGGAAGACGCTGACCTTCCCAAGGTCAAGGACCATGAGATGGCCCAGCAGCTGCCCCAGACTGTGCACATCGCCAGCCTGGGCTTCGACAGTGCTTGCAGCTTGAAGCCCAGCCCGGGACTGAGTGTGGCGAACCAGTTGCTTGAGCACTACTTGAGGGACGGCTTTGTTACCGCCTCAGAGCCTTTGCTCATCACACAGGATGTCCAGTTTCCCGCTGGCCTCAACCCTCCACTGCATGCTCACACGGGCCTGAAGTGCTTCAGCTTGGGCTATGTCAAAGGCATGGCCCGTGCAACTACAGCCTTGGCTTTGCTCCACCGTGCTTGGGTGCAGTCCTGGGACTTGCAGTCCTGCCACAAGAAGCTCTGGGAGTCCCTGCAGGTTGTGCATGTGCACCACCTGGAGACAGGAAGCAAGGTGGAAGAGGGCTTGAAAAACATGCAGTACTCTGCGCGTGGCAGCGTGCGCAAGGCCAACAGCGTGATACAGATTGTCAAGATGATCCAGGCCTTGCTGCAGCATGGCATGCAGGACTTCTCGGTTTTCGTGCGGCAGTGGAACGCGATGGCCCCCTCCAGCCATCGCCTGGTGGGTAAGAAAGCCCAGGCGTTGAAGCTTCTGTTTGACTCGGCCCCGCAGGCCGGTTTTTTTGTCAGCTTAGGATTGAGCTTTAAAACTTTAAAGTGTTGTGAGAGTCTTGATTGACTTGATATGCCCAGGGCTTCGAGCGTTCTTCCATTCTTCTGATTCCTCTAGCGCTGCCTGTCAATGTCATTTAAGCACTGTATTCACCAAATTTGCGTAGGTTGTCTTGGACCTCGTGGTGCAGCACGTCGGGCGCTGTGGTTGGGATCGTGTGCTTGGTCAGACGACAGCCTAGCCAGCAAGAAACTGTACCCTGGCCACCAGTTTCCTGCGAAGACGAAGGTTTGGCTCGCCCGCTTGAAAGTCTCTGACGAGAGCATGCTGCTGTTCGGCCAGCGCGTGCATTCGTCGCACGACAGGAAGCCCGACTACTTGCGGAAGGTGAAGGACGACCAGGCAGCCATGGAAGCCTTGGCTGAGCGTGCAGCCTTCATCTGGCACTGTGGCCAGGAGTTCCTCCAGCATGTCCCAGTGAAGGCTGCTGACATCCGGCTTTTCTTCTACGACGCTTGGGTGGCGGGCCACAGTGTCCTTGAAACAGAGGCCCAGGCCGCACTGCTGGACAAGTCCCCAGCCTTTGAGGTGACGAAGCATCTCTCGGCGCTGCGTGGACTCATGGACTCCCACATGTTCTCTGCGCCGATCGCTACCTTGAGCGAGCCTGACAAAGAAGCCTGGACATTGACGCCTGGAAGCTGCAGGAGAAGCAGATGAAGCACGACATGACTGTCTACGCGAACTGGACGAAGAAGACCAGTGACGCAGAGACTGCCCGGGAAACAGCTAGGCAAGAGTGGCGACTTAATCGCCGTGAGAAGTGCCAGGCAGCCACCTCCAACTTCATGGAGACCTGCTGCAAGCTTCAGGTCTGGGATGGCAAGAAGCCTGAGCGGTCAGTCGCTGAGGCTGCCAAGTTCAAGCGAGAGCTTGCAGAGAAGTCCTGTGGAGGCTCAGACCAGGTTCCCTGCCTGGTCTACCTGAACTACACTGCCCCGTGCCTCATCTATGCTGAGCATTCTGTGGCGCACCAGCACGTGCTCACCTGGGCAATGCATGAGTCACCTCAGTCTGCTGGCATTTTGCTGGCCCCGGCCTTCACATACAACAAAGGCCGCATCCACCTTGAGGAAAAGAAGTTGCTTGAAGTCTTTACCCAGGCTCACCTCAATGTCGACACGCACTTCTCCCTGCTGTTTTCTGAGAAGCTGGACGCACGGGACTGCCGTCCCATGACGTACCCTGGGAGGCTTCTCTTCCCAGGAGCCGCAGATGTGTCGAAGTCCTTGTGGGCAGGCTGTTTGCTGAGGAAGCAGCAGAGAACGGCCCCGCAGCACTTTGTGAAGAGCCAAGACCTTCGTGAGGTCGAGAACCTGGCGGCTGACTCCCTGCCGCCCTCCACGGACCTGCGTGACAACCATGTTCATGGTGCCTCCAAAGTTGCCCAGGTCGGGCCTCAGTCCGCTGGAGCTCTCTTGGAAGCCATGCTGGATGGAGTGGACCTGTCGAAGATGAAGGGCGTGTTGCTGCTGGACCTCTTCCCCCACACTGGCGACATGCTCGAGGCTTTTGCGTTGCAGCAGCGCCTGTATTCCAAGAAAGTCACGCTTGGATACATGGGCTTCTTCGACAGCCAGACGCACTTGACATGGGCAGAGACGTTTGTGAAAGACAGCCTGGTGGACAAAATCCTGGAAGGCAGCCTCAACATGCCGAACGGGGAGAAGCTGGAGAAAGAGATCAGCCCAGACTTGCTGGACAACCTGCCCCCGAAGCCCCAGCTCAATGTGTTGGTGTGGACGAAGGACAGCACTGTTTCGTTGCCAACTGCAGTCGTGAAGAAGTGGCAAGGCCACGCCGTGGTTGGGCAGCAGTTTGCCGAGTTCCTGGAGGACTTCACCAACAAGGGGTTCACTGTGGCAGACCCATGCCAAGAGTCCAGCGAGGACAAAGAGGAGCCAAGCAAGCGTACTGCCCCTGGGGGGGACGAAACGGGCAGCACGACCAGGTCTCCGAAGAGGGTCAAGTGCATGGACTTGACTACTCGTCTTGTCCAGGCGAATGCTGTGAGTGAGGCGTTGCTTTTCGAAGCAAGTCTGGCTGGCAAGAATCCAGCAGTCCTGCAGATCCGGGCCAACCACACTGTGTACCTGCACAACAAGACTGAGACAGAGTACTCGAGTCCAGACAAGGGCTTCCTCACGAGCTTCGGTAAAGGCCAGTTCAAGCTCGTGAAGGCCGGGGACAACCAGGCCACAGGCTACACCTTCAACCTGACAGGATCCGAGGACTTGGTAGTCAGCAATGGACAGGTCTGCACTGTGGGGGAGCTCGTCCAGACCATGCGTGAGAAGAAGCCAGACTGCCAGGTCTGCTACCACAACTTGACGACTTACCCGCAGAACCCCAAGAAGTTCAGCCTCCAGCAGACCCACTGCGTCGCCTTCCAGCCCAAGGCCCTTGAGGAGAAGGACAAGCTGGACCAGAACAACCTGGGCACGAAGGAGCCGTGGACGACGTGGCAGGGATCTGATGCGATGAATTTGCTGTGGGCTGTGCGATGGGTTACGAAGGGACTGACACCAGTCAAGCCAGTGGTCCACTTGAAAGAGAGAGTGGTCCTCAAAGCAGGCGAAGTCTGCCGCTTGTCGAAGTAACAGCTGCCGCTACAGGCGCCGGCTCTTTTGACACTGTAGTGAAGGCTGCAGGCATGTTTGCAGAAGGTGAGTGCTTTGCTTTTAGGTTGCTTTACTTTAAAACTTTCAGCCCCCGCAAAGAACGGTCATAAGTTCTTTTACTGTCTGCAGCAGCAGCAACTCATCCGAGCACATGTCCTGCAGCTTGCTAGCAGCGATTGGCTGCTGAAGATGTGTTGTCATCACACACACTAGGTCCGTGCTCTCCGCTTTGTCAGTATGGTGCTTTTCGAACGGAAAGTAAACAGTGCAGCCCCTTATTGTCTTAGGCGTCTGAGCCTGCTTACTTTCTGCTTGCTGGACAGAGCGCTTGGAGTGCAGTGGTGTTCCCAGTCACAGTCATTGACTGTGCACTGCTGGGGTAGCTGGAAGCAGCAGCAACAAGACGAGCAAATGACAGGATTCTAATGCTTCGCAGCTGTGCTAGACAAGGTGAGCACTGGAGGCCAGCTTGCTGGCCACCAGGCGAGCCTCAAGTAAATGTAGTCTGCAGTCTTGTACTGTTTCTAAACCCCAAAGCAGAATCTGCCAGCTCAGTCCTGCCAATCAGGCAATGCCACCAGTAAGCATGTTGAAGTTTCCTTTGTGCTGCTATCCCAGTCCAGCTCTCAGGCCAAAACAGTAGGCAAGTACGCAGTGGCTGTGCTAGCTGCAGACCGACAGTCAGCATACAGTCACCACGCTAACTGCATACAATCACCATACCCTAGGCCTGCTTCGTCACCAGGCATGAGAAAGTTTAGGCCGCGCAGTGAAAGACTCAGGCCCCTACACAAAGACTTTAGCGTTGTAGGCCTGCCTTGCAGCCATGGCAGACAGAAAGGAGCAAAAGGTGCAAGACTGGTCCCCTGTCAGCCCCGCGCCTGACGAGGAAATGTCCCCGGTCACGCCCCCCACAGTCTATCATGAAGATGATATGAAGATGGTCTGGAACGCTGGTCTGCAGGCAGGTCTGAGTCTGGCTGTCGCTACTGCAGCCCCTAACTCTGCGGCGGCAAACTTTGCAGCCACAAGCTCTGCAGCTGCAAACTCTGCAGAGTCTGCAGCCACTGTCCCTACACCCTCTGCAGCTGCCGCGACAACTACAGGGAGCACAGAGTTTTCGAGCTCTTCGGCCTCTAGCAACCCAAACCTGAAGGGCAAACTGGTGCCAACGACAGAGGCTGAGTGGAAGCTACGCAAACTCAGAGACAAGAAGAACGCGAAGGAGAAGGTGAGGCAGGACAAGAAGAAGAAGGACAAACTTCTGCAAGGACAGAAGGAGAAGCCGGCTGGGCCTGGACCTGCTGCTTGAAAAAAAGTTCTGGCAGCCAGCTTGCTGGCAGCCAGCCTGCTGGGCTTCAGGTCTGTCTTTCTAGAGGCTTAGGATTGCGGGTTAGTTTAGGGTGCATGCAGGACAGAGGTAAAAAGCTTTAGGCTTTAAGGTTTTAAAGGGTTTAGGGTTGTGGGTGCAGTGTTTAGGCCTTTCTGGCGGCCAGCTTGCTGGCAGCCAGCCTACTGGGTTTAAGGTCTGTCTTTCTGTAGGCAGGGCTTTGGGTGCATTATTTAATTTACGGGTTTGAAAAAGGAGCTAAAAGCTGCGAGGCTTAAGGCTCCAAAGGGCATAGGGTTTAGCATTCAGGGGCTGGGGTGCAGTGTACGGTTTCAAAAGGAGTTAACAGCTTAAGGGGCTTAAGGCTTGAAAGGGGTTTAGGGTGTAAGTATGGTTTGAAAGGGAGTTAAGAGCTTAAGGGCCTTAAGGCCTCCGAGGGTTAAGGTTTGATTTGGGGTGCAAAGTTTTAAGGTTTTTCCGAGCCAATAAGCTGGCAACCACAAGAGGGGGTTAGGGGACTCTTGGGCTCCAAGTATGTTTCAGGACCTGGTATTTTTGGGGTAATTCCCCCCCTTTGTTTTGCGAATAGGTGTTTGCTATTCTTTTAGTGACTTGGTGAAAATACCTTTGGAAACGAGCCTTTTCGACAATCCTTTTATATGACTCAACTATCCTCTTATATGATGGCTCCTTCTTTACATCACGCACAAAACAACCCAGAGAACCACAGTTTGGGCGCTTCAAGCAAGTGGGCTCCACCCGCTGGCCACCGTCGACGTTCATGCCGGCAATTACAGCCAGACGCCCATCACGGTCGACGACTTGGGGACTCGGAAGGACGACTTGCGAGGCCAGTTGATCATCATCCTCCAGCCTTCCAGCGCTCACCTGAGCATTTGGCCCAAAGAGGGGGACGTGGAGGCGGCATGGCTCGATGGGGCGGACGGCGGCTTCAGCTTGATGGGCCGCAGGTTCGCAGTTCCGGGCCAGCCCTTTTTGCCCCAGAGGCAATGGGCCCATAGCCCCAGCACTTCTAAAACCGTGTACGGGGACTTCAAGCGCTTCACCCCGGTCCAGCATGCAGATGGTCGCGAGGGTGTCGTGTGGCAGGACATGGACAGCGACACCGTCAAGTTGACGTGGCTCTCAGTGGATTTGCTTTCCTCGCAGACTGTCAGCCTGATGGCGCTGCCAGCGGAAGTGCAACTCGTCGGTGCAGTTGGCGATGGCCTTGGAACCGTGGTCCTCTTGCTCGGCGACAAAGGCGAGCCCAGTGATCAGAAAGCCAACTCCCAAGGAGAACTTGTGAAGTTCGATGCGGCTGGCAACGAGTTGCAGCGAGTAGCTTTTCCCGTCGCGGATGTGGGCCTCTATTCCTTCTTTTCCTCGGGGGCTTCGCTTGTTTGGCTGCAGGATACCATCTCCATCACACTCACGATGAAGATGATTGACTTTGGGGACGGAGTGAACCACCAAGGAGCTACAAACATCATCTTCAACGCGACAACCTTGGAGAAACTCCGGAGGGTCGGTGCAGGTAGCCACACCTGGGCCACTTCTTTGAAGGTATCTGAGAAGGATGATTACTACTTGGGAATGATCCTGGGAGATGCTTATCCGCGGGGAATAATGGTCTCGGAGTATCGGGCCAGCTCAGAAGACAAACGAGGCCGGGTAATCTATCAACCCAAGATCTTGCACCGCGTGACAGACACAAATCCCGCAGGCAAGGTGCTCCCAGTCTACCAAGAGATTTCCACGCCAGAGAAGACCTATTACCAATGGAGCAAGAATGACAACGCGGTCTACACTGAGTTGGCTCACCCAGGGCTGCATGAGGTGAACAACACGGTTCTTGTGTTTTTCGCCGGGGAAGATCGGCCACTCGACAATTCTGCAGTGGGGGCTCTGATGAACACTCCTCGATGCTCGGCAGGATCAAAGGCTGTTGGGCTGTTGGCTTTGGGTGTAGCCCGTCCGTGTGTCGTGTCTTCGTGTCGTGTCCTCGTGTTGTGTGGTATCTTTGTGTCGTGTCATATCTGTGTGTCGTGTCGTATGTTTGTGTCGTTTGCCGATTTCGTGTCATCGTGTTGTGTCTTCGTGTCGTGTTTTTGTGTCGTGCGTTTGTGTGTTGTATTCGTGCCGTGTCCTAGTGTCTTGTCTTCGCGTCTTCGTGTCGTGTCCTCGTGTCGTGTCGTATCTTTGTGTTGTGTCCTGGTGTCGTGTCTTCGTTTCGTGTCTTCGTCTTCGTGTCGTGCCCTCGTGTCGCGTCCTTGTGTCGTGTCCTCGTGTCGTACTCTTGTGTCGTATCCTCGTGTCGTATTCTTGTGCCGTATCCTCGTGTCATGTTTGTCTGTCGGTTCCTCGCGTCGTGTCTTCATGTCGTGTCCTCGTGTCGTGTCCTGGTCTCGTGTCCCCATGTCGTGTCCTCGTGTCGTGTCCTCGTGTCGTGTCCTCGTTTCGTGTCCTCGTGTCGTGTCCTCGCGTCGTGTTGTCCTTTCGCATCGTGTCCTCATGGCGTGTCTTCATGTCATGTCTTCGTGTTTGTGTCGTCTCCTCCTTTCGTGTCCTCATGTCACGTGTTGGAGTTGTGTCTTTGGGCCGTGCCTTCATATCGTGCTCATGTCGTGTCTTTCTTGCCGAAGCTGGTGACACGTGTTTGCATTCGGGTTCGTGGGTTCTTATCAGGTTTGGTTGCAAGAAACTTTCGGACGTTGTAGAGTTTGAACAAGGTTGTCAGGTTTCAGGTGAAGAAAGCATTTCTGCAGTCTGAAGGAAATCTGGGCTTCATCAAGATTCCACGGGATTTGACCAGTGAAGACGTGCTCTCGCCCGGAGCCGTTGAGAACGGCGGAATTTACGATGAGAATGGCGAGTGGCAGAACATATCGAACCGTGGCGTTAGCTTCCTGACCTCCAAGACTGATCTGGACGAGTCTTTAAGTCGCGTGAAGATCGCAGACGTCAATGGATCAATCGTGCTCTTTTGGGAGGTTTGGTCCCGTGAGGTCTTCAAAAGGAATGAGTTCATGGTCGTCAAGGCAACTGGTGAGTCGGAACATGCCGAAACCATGCTAGACTTCCCATTCATGTTGCCCTTTGCCGACGACGTGCTCGTGATCAACGGCAAAGTCATTGCCTATGCCGCAGATCCGGGGAATTGGTTGGTTCGCTATGAGTTTTGCTACCAGAACTGTGAGCCGCCAAGGCCACCCAATGATGGCTCCACCGCATCAAGCACGTCATCAGCCAGCACTACGCCCGACGATGGCTCAACCACATCAAGCACATCATCAGCCAGCACTACACCCGACGATGGCTCAACATCCTCAGCCTACTCCAACGTTACATCCGATGAAATCTCAACCTCTTCAGGCTCCACTTCTTCGGCCTCCCAAGAAGTCTCAGCCTCATCAGCTTTCACCACTCTATCTAACGTTGCAACACTGCAAGCTGCGCTTCTAATGAAGCTGTTCATGTTTGCCTGAACTCTGCCGCAGCGTCGTCTTTTCCACGTGCTCTTTGTCAAGCCTCCAAGCCTCCATAGCAATGAGAACTTAAGTAACCCTGTCCGCATCGCACCCCCATTACCTATAGTACCTGTGCCCCTAAACCTTGCTCGGAAAGTAAGTGATGCAGCTGTGTTTTTTCAGGCTTGAAAAAATGTCCAGCGAAGCTGGAACTTTGAAGAATCTGAAGAGAAAATATGAAGAGCAGAGGACATGGTACGCGCGGAAGTCAGAAGTTGTAGATGTTTTGACCGGCAGCGTCCAAAGGATGGCCAAAGAAGCGTGAAACCTGCTCTTGAGAGTTCTGCAACCACCAGGGGGTTCTTGTTTTCAGAAGTATCCTGGTTCCAGTGTTTGCTCTTTGGTGCTCTCCACCCCTTATCCCGGTTGCAGCGTGTGTTTCCCCAGGACCGTGTCGTCCTGCCGCTCAGTGCTGCCAGCTTGTGGCCGTTTTCGAGGACCACGCATTCCGCCTCGAGGTTGAGGGAGTTGTTGGGGGCTGGGAGTGCAGGGACTGGTATGCTATGTGCACCATGTGAGAGACATCGACCAGGTGCTCGCATTCCTGCTCTTGCGTCTATCGGAGCCGCCGAACATGTACCCCAGCTGCTTCCAGCTGCATCAACACTCGTTTGGGGTGATTTGGCAAGTTCTTGTTGCCTACAGGCAAATAACTCTCTGATCATCCCTGTGCACTTTGACTCAACGGGGATTCTTCATGCCAGGGTAACTGTGATTCTTAGTAAAGGCCATAGAGCTTTGGAGCGTATGCCCAATGCATATTGATCCCCGGCCCACATCAAAACCTGTTTTGCCAGAACCTGATACCCGTGGCAGGTCCATCAAGAATGGAGTGGCCGCCCCCCTCCAAAATGAGGCACGACGAGACTTGACACCTTGTCTGACAGCCTTGCGCCTGAAGCGGTCGAAGTGGTCAAGCAGATCCCTGTGTTAAACCCTTCGGCATTTGATGAATGTGTCTCCTGAGACCTTGCCGCTGTTTCCTTACATCCAGCCGGAACAGCATCACTTCGCAGGGAGACCAAGTGTTCAGAATTCGCAATTTTGCACAAGGTCGGAGACGCACCCGTTGCACGTGGTCTCTGCTCAGATGTTCGACACCACCATTCCGGAGGACCGCCTGGCGGCCTGCTTGACGGCACCCCTCTAAGCCTGGCTTTGATGAGACTGCCTTCAATGCATCCTTTGCTCCATGCCCTTCCGTGTCCTTGTGACTCTTCATCATCTCACCACGTCCGAACATGTCTAAACACACATGCATTCTGAAGTGGGGCAGCTTTGCGGCCAGTACTTTGCCGAGGTGCGGGTGAACCTCAAGGAGCCCGCGGGCCGCTTGAGGAACCTGCGCCCAGGACATGTCTGCATATAAACCCTAAACCCTAAACCCTAAACCCTAAACCCTAAACCCTAAACCCTAAACCCTAAGAGCACTCCCCATTGGGAGTGCAGGGCGTATGGCATACTAGGCTGGCCACACTCGGCGCCTTGCCCCATGTGGAGGGATATTCAAGAGGAGGTGTGTCAAATTCACAGAAAAATCGAACGAGGCAAACAAACATCACCTTTGCTGCGAGTCGTTCATGTGAGTGGGTCTTTTGGGTCTTTTTGAGCTTTTAGGTCTGGGCAGCGGGAAAGCATATGCCTGACATATGCAATACATAAAGAGACAAGCTCGATGTATCTCAGCGTCAAAATTCCTCACGCCCGGATGATATCTTCTTACCCTTCGGTGGGGGCAAACTGAGTGTCAGTGTGCTGTTTTAGTTGGTGGTGTGGCCCACCGTGCTTACAGTTGGCAACGTTTCCAGAGCCAATGCGGGCGCCCGTCTTTGCTTATTTTTTGCCAGGCTCGTGTTCGTGGACAAGACGGAGTTCGCATTTGACCGAGGGGTGGGGACTCAGCCGCCAGCAGGATAAGAAAAGAGTGCAGCATGCGTCTTGGTGATGGAGAAATAGTAATTTTAGCATGAGCCGTTTTTGGTACAAAGCAACAGTAATAGTAGTAGTGACAATCAGAACTGCTCTTTGTACTAGGTATTGTAGAAATAATCGGGGCAAGCTCGAGATTCTGTTGGGCTGGTAAAGAAGCCGTGGAGTTAGCGGCCGGGACATGTGTACACAACAAACTCGGCTGTTGGAGATCCACGAGGTGGATTTCCCTAAACCCTTAACCCCTTAACTCCTTAACCCCTTAACTCCTGAACCCCTTAACCCTTTAACCCCTTAACCCCTAAACCCTAAACCCTAAACCCTAAACCCTAAACCCTAAACCCTAAACCCTAAACCCTAAACCCTAAACCCTAAACCCTAAACCCTAAACCCTAAACCCTAAACCCTAAATCCTAAACCCTAAACCCCAAACCCCAAACCCAAACCCCAAACCCCAAACCCTAAACCCCAAACCCTATCTATTTGATAATGGAATACGACAAGTCGTAATATAATATATATTCAGAAAGGAGCTTGGCGGATATGAATCCTATTGAAATTTTTGATCAAGAAGAGATGATTTGGATTATTCTTATTGATCGAGATCGAGAAAA
>CAJNDS010002708.1:270000-309440 GCA_905221605.1 Symbiodinium natans | reverse complement strand
CTTCGGTAGCTCTGGGTTCAGGCTTGCTCAGCTTGATGTGCTGCGCATTCCTCTGTTTGGTACAGTGACTGCATAGCGACTCAATGAAAAGTTGGGTATGAGCCTTCACCATTCAAGCCTCAAGACGGACCCCTTGAGCCAAATGGCTCCTCTGGCAATTTGGTTGAGGGTGTAGGGTTTTGGCTTTAGGCCTTTTGGGTTTAGGTTTGCGGCAAGCCTTGGCTAAACCTCAAAACCCAAACAATCTGCAGACAGTACTGGATTTACAGGAAGCACAGCGGGTGCTTAAGGGACTGAAGGACAGACCCTTATAAGAACCCCTAAGGGTACATGGAGCTAGGGCTAATTGTCTACTTAGGTAGACAGGGTCTGCATGGAACATATTTTGGGCATGTAGGGTAGTAGGATGAGGGATCGCTTCTAGGAAGTCTTTCCCGGTACCCCTCGCAAGCCCAAAAAATTGAATACTTGCACAAAACTAGGACCCTAAACCCTGAGTCCGAAGCCCTTTAGGCTTCCCTTCGAAGACTGACCTCCGTGAGCGTGTGCTCCGGCATACGGCGCTCCGGTTCTTTGGGCGGCCTGCTGGCGGCAGCTGTAAGTCTGCGCTTTAACATACAAAAATAGTAAGCTGTCATATTATGTTGGAGATAGGTGGTAAATGTACTACAATGGGCATAAAAAACACATAACAAAGTTGTTTAGGGCTTAGGCGTTCGGGTTTTTATATCCTAAACCTTAAACCTTAAACCTTAAACCCCAAAACCTAAACCCTAATTAAGGTGTATATATATATATACAATATATAAAACCTATGTATATTTACATATACAACATATATGTGTTTTTCGGGGGGAATATGGGATGTCCGTAGAAGAAGCATCGCCCAGCCTCCACTGGTTGTCGGGCTTCCGAGCGCTTCAGGGTTTTAGGGGTTTAGGGTTTAGGGTTCATGGTTTAGGGGTTTAGGGGTTTAAGGGGTTTTGGGGTTTGGGGCTTTGGGGCTTTGGGGGCTTGGGGGCTTTGGATTTTGGGGTTGTGGGGTTTTATGGGGGATTTTTAGGGTTCTGGTGTTTTTGGATTTTGGGCATTGAGGTTTGGGGTTCTTGAGCTTTACGGCTTTAGGGTGTTAGGGAGGGGGGCAGGGAGAGAGAAAGAGAGGGAGGGTTCAGGCCATTGGGGCTTCAGGGTAAACGACGACGCCCGGTAGCCCAATCCTTTTTTCCGTGGTTTTGTTTCCTTTTGCAAATCCGATCTAGACAGAAATGGGCTTGCGACCCTAAACCACTAGACCCTACACAACCCTCGACCCTAAACCCTTAACTCCTTGAGTCCTAGGCGACAAACCCTACATCCCAAACCCTTCACCCTACCCGAAACCCAAGTTCTGTTGTTGAGGGTTTCGGGCTTAGGGCTTTCGGGACCCTAAACCCTAAACCCTCAACCCTCAACCCTAAACCCTAAACCCTAAACCCTAAACCCTAAACTCCAAACCCCATACCCTATACCCTGCCTACTCAACCCCGATGCCGGATGGCCAAGCCTGGATGGCTCGCTTGTGGCAGACGTCACCTGCTCTGGAACCCTAAACCCTAAACCCTAAACCCTAAACCCTAAACCCTAAACCCTAAACCCTAAAACCAAAACCCTAAACCCTAAGTCCTAAACCCTAAACCCTAAAGCCTAAAACCCAGAACCCTGAGGGTTACGCTCTTAAGGGCATGAAGGCTTTAACGCCAATGACGAGGTTCCGTGGTCAAGAACAAAGGGGACATGACCAAACGTCCAGGGTTTAGTGTTTAGGGTTTAGGAAGCCCCGGACACCTCACTTTGGATGGCGGGCAAAAGGCTCGTTTCACAGAGACGCTTGCAAGCTCGTGTAGGGTTCAGGGCTCAGGGTTTAGGGCTCAAGATTTAGGGCTTCGAAGCTTTGAGGGTTTGGGGTTTAGGGTTTAGGGTTTAGGGTTTAGGGTTTAGGGTTTAAGATTTAGGGTTTCGAAGCTTTGAGGGTTTGGGGGGGGGGGGGGGGTTGGTGAAGGGCTTCAGGGCTTGGGCTGAACCACCTTGTTCTCAATCATCGACCGCAGGTCCTCCATCCTCGGACAGGCAAAGAGTTGCCGTTTAGGGTTTAGGGTTTAGGGTTTTTAGGGTTTAGGGTTTAGGGTTTTGGTTTGGACTTTTTTTCCCGGGGCTAGGGGTCGAATTCCTGATATGTTGGGACGATTCGCGTTTAATTCGGGACTGCCCTTCAGAGCTACCCAGATTTCTGGGAGGGTGTGGAGAACAACCTCATCTGAGATGGACTCGCATGAAGTGTCAGATAGCCATACAGGGTACCACTTTCTAGTAGATCCCCTCATACAGGGTACCGCTTTCTAGTAGATTCTGAGAGTACTGATCCCGAAATCCTAAACCCTAGCCCCTATACACCAGAACTCTGTCTGAACTAAGAAACACTGAAGCCAAGAAGGCCTTTAACCCAAAACCCCTCAACTTAAGGGACAGAAGGAAAGTTTAGTAGGGCTTAGGGTTGAGGGCCTTGATCCTTCCAAGCAAACCGCTAGGGGCAACTTTGGAGAAAATGTGGGGCTACTGAGGTGTAAAGGCATACACATAGCTCAAACCGAGACCAAAAAAATGCAAGTTTGTATGAAGAATTCAGACCCTAAACCCCAGCCACCAAACCCTAGACCCTAAGCCCTAAGTGTGAACAGGAGCTTCGCTCCAAAGCTCCGGGAAAAGGGGCACCCAGGTACCAGAGTTGGGCAGCAGCAAGCAAGTGCTTGGAGGTTCATTACTACTTATTAGCCAATCATAACTGTGCTTCTCACCCACGCATAAGCCTCTTAAGTGCCCAATGTGGCCATAAGTACACTTAGCAGTACAGTTATCTTTTGCTAATAAGTACGATGAACCTCCAAGCGTTTCAAGCAGATGCTGGCTTGAATGCGGTGTGCACCGGCGCAGCTGCCAATAACGGCTGCTCGCAGTTGGCACCCGAACAAAGACTCCCAAACAAGCTCTTGAACCCAGAAGGGAAGATACAAATCGCAGGCCCACTTACCCTTAAGCCCCACCCTAAACCCGACCTTTTAACATCAGCACAAGGCACACGAAATGCCAACTTCAATGTACGACTCTGCCTCCCTCAACGTTGACTTGCCAAGTCATCTACCAAGATTGTCAGCACAACGAGGAAACATTGAAACAGTGGAGATCTGGAAACTGTCCAAACTTGTCAAGACCCAAAAGCCTTCCAAAGCTTTCAAATAACACCACACCGAAAGCCCGAACCCCTAAGCCCTAAGAGCTAAAGCCCAAGACGGCTTTGAGAAGGCTGCAGTAACGGAACCCTGAACGCGAAATCCTAAACCCTAAGCCACTAAACCCTAAACCCCACGAAAACCGAAAACCGAAACCCTAAACCCTAAACCCTAAACCCTAAACCCTAAACCCTAAGCCCTAAGCCCTAAGCCCTCAGCCCTAAGCCCTAAGCCCTAAGCCCTAAACCCTAAGTCATGTTGCAAGCCGTTGGGCTTGGCGTTTGAGCTTCGGGGCTTTTGAGTTGGGCCTTGGTACGATACTCAGGTGATGCGGTTGAGGGTTTAGGGTTTAGGGTTTAGGGTTTAGGGTTTAGGGTTTAGGGCTTTGGGTTTAGGGTGTACGGTTTAGGGCTTAGGGTTCAGGTTTTAGGGTTTAGGGTTTAAGGCTCAGGGTGGTTGCCGCCAGGTTTCATCGACTTCTCGTCCGGAGACATGTCTGCTATCCTGGCGGCTGCCGCATCTACCGACAACCCTTCTTAGAAAACCCTAAACCCTAAACCCTAAACCCTAAACCCTTCTAAGGTTGGAGCCATGGTCCCTTCGTATGGTCCCTTGCCTTTGTTGAAAGGGACTCAAAGGGTTCCGAAGTATGGGCCCTCAAAGATGTATAGTGTATATAAGGGCAATATGTAACAGGGGACCCAAAATAAGGGCCCGTACTTCGGATTCCCTATTCTGGGCACCGTATTGGCCACGCGTTCGCAAAGGGTCTCACTCAGCCCTGCACTGCTTGCGGAAAGGTTTTGGGGGATCTGGAGGTTTAGGGTTTAGGGTTTAGGGTTTAGGTTTTAGGGTTTTAGGGTTTTAGGGTTTTAGGGTTTTAGGGTTTTAGGGTTTTAGGGTTTTAGGGTTTTAGGGTTTTAGGGTTTTAGGGTTTTAGGGTTTTAGGGTTTTAGGGTTTTAGGGTTTTAGGGTTTTAAGGTTTTAGGGTCTAGGATGTAGGGTTTAGGGTTTAGGGCTTGGAGGTGTGCGGTTTCAGTTCCTTTTGGCCTGTTTTTGGGCGGCGTTGTCGCCCTTCGTTTACTCCTTGTAGAGGATCAAAAAATCGTGGCCTGTAGCTACGCAGAAGCCCTAAACCCTAAACCGCTCAGAGTTTGGGGTTCAGGGTTTGGGGCTTCAGGGTTTATATACACTCAGCATCCGCTTGTGATCAAGAGCCGTTCCGAGAGGCCAGCCGAAAGCCTGAGTCCCAAAATCCTTACGCCCTAAACTTTCAACCTCAAACCTTGTAAACCCTAAACTGTGAACCCTAAACTGTGAACCCTAAACCCTAAGCCCTAAGCCCTAAGCCCTAAACCCTAAACCCTACACCCTAAACCCTAAACCCTAAACCCTAAACCCGAAGGCCACTCAGCTAGGGAAGCTTTCCTCTCCATGAGCTCGCCCTCGCTGAGCTTTGTGAGCTGCTCGATGTCCTGCCAACTGCGTGGGAAGCAGAGGTGGGGTTCAGGGTTGGGTTTCGGGTTTAGGGCTTAGGGCTTAGGGCTTAGGGTTTAGGGTTTAAGGTATAAGGGTTAAGGGTTAAGGGTTAAGGGTTAAGGGTTAAGGGTTGAGGGTTTAGTGTTTAGTGTTTAGGGTTTAGGCTTTGGGGTTTAGGGTTTCCATTACACGCCGCCCCCTACCCCCCACTCCCCCCCTCCATCCCCACAGACACCCCCCAAGGATAAGCGTGAATACAGATCGATGATGGACAGAGGTGGCGTAAGCTTCCTGGGATGACGGGGAGGATTTAAGGCCGGGTCCTACCCCCGTTACTGAAGCCCCCTAACTAATCTACAAATGGTTCCTCAGACGGTTCCGGGTTTAGGGTTGCAGGGCTTTCGGTGCACCACCCAGGTCCTCGAGCTTGCTCGCCTTCGGCGCCGTGGGAGCCTGGGACACGCTATCCTGTCTATCTTGGAGTAGTTGCAGGTTCCATTTGTATGGACCCTTCATTGTGCGATACGGGCAAAAACCCTACATAAACCCTAAGCCCTATCCCTAAACCCTAAACCCTAAACCCTAAACCCTAAACCGAAACCCAACTTTGAAGCTCCAGAGTGCCCCAGGTGTCCCCGTAAGACCTCCGGGGTTTCTAAGGTCTGGGGCTTTGGGCCTCAGGGATCATGGAGAGGTGAGAATTCTAGGGCGTAGGTCTCACTCTCTCTCTCTCTCTCCCTCTCTCTCTTTCTCTCTCTCTCTCTCTCTCGTTCGCTCTCTCTCTCCCTCTCGCTCTCTCGAGTTTGTTTTTTTAATTTTTTTTCTCTCTCTCTCTCTCTCTGCGCAGGGGTCTCCTGCAATGTGTCTCCTTCAATGCTGTTAGAGATGCGACGGCGACAACCGATTAAGCAAGATGTCACTTCTGCGGCTTTTGGTTGACTAAGATGTCACGCGCAACCGACGTGCCTTCCCCATCTAGGGGCTGAAACGTAGGGTTTAGGGTTTAGGGTTTAGGGTTTAGGGTTTAGGGTTTAGGGTTTAGGGTTTAGGGTTTAGGGTTTAGGGTTTAGGGTTTAGGGTTTAGGGTCCTCCTGCGCTCCTTCGAAACGATGACACCCCAAAGGCCGTACGAAAACCAGCCCGATCGTTTAGCTTTGGATACCCTACATGTCACAACCCCGGACTCAAAGAGGGTACCCACAAAGGACCCAACATCTAGACCCTACACCCTACACCGACAACCTGAACCCTGAACCCAGAACTCTGAACCCTGAACCCTAAACCCTAAACCCTAAACCCCCTGACCCCAAAAACCCTCTCAGCTGCCGCTGGCCTGCTCGGAGCCCTTCGGGTACAACGCCTTCTTGGCCTCGAAGGAATTTGGGTTTTAGGGTTTAGGGTTTAGGGTTTAGGGTTTAGGGCTTAGGGCTTAGGGCTTAGGGCTTAGGGCTTAGGGCTTAGGGTTTAGGGTTTAGGGTTTAGGGTTTAGGGTTTAGGGTTTAGGGTTTAGGGTTTGGGGTTTGGGTTTAGGGTTTAAGTTTAGGGTTTAAGTTTAGGGTTTAGGTTTAGGGTTTGCTGTGATAGGGCGTAGATGCTGTGAAGGGTAGGCTTTGATAAAGCCTGAGATTGGTTCTCCTCAACCCTAAAACGTAAACCCTAACCCCTAACCCCTAACCCCTAAACCCCTAAACCCCTAAACCCCTAAACCCCCCCTAAACCCCTAGACCCCCCCTAAACCCCTAGACCCCCCCCCCCCCCCCCACCCCCCCTCACCCCCACCCCGTCAAAATCCAAAATTTCCCCCTAGGCCCTACACCTTCTCGGGGCTGCGGATCTTCGTGCCCCTCTGCCATGCCACGAAAAACGAGTTGGGCGCTTTTGGTATGGTGGAGGTCGACAAGGGTACCCCTTTTGTGAGAAATGCCCGTATCATAAGTCTGCCGGCCCACATGCCGGCAAAACCCTAAACCCTAAACCCTCATCCCTGAAGCAGTAAAAACCCCCTAAAGATGGTTCTAGCTTCCCTGCTGAAGCCAAGCGACATTCTCCAGGAAGCCCTTCTGCAACACCTTCGCCGCAAGGGGCAGTTTGGGGTTTACGTGTTTGGGGTTTGGGGTTTAGGGTTTAAGGGTTCGGGGCTTTGGGGTTTTGGGGTATCTAGCGTGCTTGCGCCGGACCTTCTCCAGAAACAGGTCAGGAACCCCGAATGGGAACTACTTCCTTCAAAGGGAGTAGCTGAGGTTTGTCGTATGAGGGTGCCTAGCATCTTGGGTGTATATTAGAGAACCCCAATACCCACTTACTGGTACCTGCATTTTATATGGCCAATGATCTAAACAGCCCTTTTGGACAGGTACCAACACCGTACAAGGACACAAACTGGGCTTCCTTCCGTAATCTAGGGGTCGGAATAAACACTAAACGTATTTCCTTCTGGACCCATGTAATTCATTATACTATTCCCCCCGAAAACCCAAAACCCTAGACCCCTAAACCCCCGCAACACCTGAGGCCCGCAAAGTAGGGGCTCTCGCTAGTTTTTGGATTTTGGGTTTAGGGTTTAGGGTTTAGGGTTTAGGGTTTAGGGTTCAGGGTTCAGGGTTCAGGGTTTAGGGTTTAGGGTCCGCCGACCCTGGCGGCGGGTTGGATGGGAAAACGAGGTGAAAACCTCCTCCTTACCCCCCCAAAAGGTGGGGGGGGGGGGGTACCCGGGCAGCTTTTCCATGGAGGGCCAGGCCACCCACACCGCATAAACTCACGGACCATAGGCGGTTTCGCACAGAACATAGGGGTCCTTTGGGAAAAAACCCACCCTAACCCCCCCTACCCCCTCTTCCCGACCCCCCCCTCAAGCTGGCTTCAGCTCCTGTTTCGGTCTTGGTGCTACCCCCTACCCCCCCCCCCCTTTTGGCATCCTTTGAGCTGACGAGCGCGTTTAAACCTTTCAACTATGCTCCAGGGGGTCGGCGGCTTGAGCCGGAGGCTCTTAATTTAGGGTTTAAGGTTTAAGGTTTAGGGTTTAGGGTTTAGGGTTTCGGGTTTAGGGTTTAGGGTCGTCCTAGACAAAAGAGAAGCACAGCGCCAAATTTGTACTCTACCGGAAACCCTCGCAAGAAGACCTAAACCCCGTCAACGAAAACCCTCAACCCCTTCAGCCCTAAACCCTAAACCCTAAACCCCTAAACCCTAAACCCTCAACCCTAAACCCTAAACCCTAAACCCCAAACCCTAAACCCTAAACCCCGCCACTTCTCCGCGCGCGACCTGCGCCATCTCCGCATCCGCGCCGCGCTTCTGCGGCTTGGCATCGAACTTCTGCGGCACGCCTCCCAGGCAGCCGAGGGCTCCATGAAACCAGAAACTCTACTCACAGAGGGTTTAGGGTTTAGGGTTTAGGGTTTAGGGTTTGGGGTTTGGGATTTGGGGTTTAGGGTTTGGGGTTTGGGGTTTGGGGTTTGGGGTTTGGGGTTTGGGGTTTGGGGTTTGGGGTTTGGGGTTTGGGGTTTGGGGTTTGGGGTTTGGGGTTTGGGGTTTGGGGTTTGGGGTTTGGGGTTTGGGGTTTGGGGTTCCCCTAAACACAGGGGTCCAGGGGTCCAAAACCCTGAGGCCTAAACCCCATCAGCACGCGGCTTTCTTCTGACTACTGTTTAGGATTCTTAAGGGGGGGGGGGGGGGGGAGGTTCAGAGGGGTAGGAACCTTAGGGAACCTTAGGGAGTGGGGAGTACGAACCTTAGGGAACCTAGGGAAGCTTAGGGAGCCTTCGGAAGTGGGGAGTATCAGGGAATCTTGGGTTACATACCCCCTTGAACCTCCCTCCCTTAATCTGAGCCTCTCGGGCTCTAGCTTTGGATTCCCATGTCTAGGGTGCCCAGTGCTTACCCGGGCAATAGCAAAGAGGCCCAAAACCATATGACAGCCAGCCTTTGGAGCCCGAGCCAAAGACCCAAACCGTAACCCTGAGCCCTGAGCCCTAAGCCCTGAGCCCTGAGCCCTAAGCCCTAAGCCCTAAGCCCTAAACCCTAAACCCTAAACCCTAAACCCGGCCTCTCTCGTCGAAGTAGTAGTCCCGCTTCTCTTCCTCAGGCTTCTCCGGCTCCTCCTTGATGCCATCGAACCTGCCAGCCACATTTAGGGTTTAGGGTTTAGGGTTTAGGGTTTAGGGTTTAGGGTTTAGGGTTTAGGGTTTAGGGTTTAGGGTTTAGGGTTTAGGGTTTGGGGGTTTAGGGTTTAGGGTTTAGTGTTTAGGGTTTAGGGTTTAGGTTTTGGAGGCTTAGGGTTTAGGGCTTAGGGATTCGGATGGAGGGCTCCGGTCCCACATCCTAAACACGAAACCCTGAACCCTAGTTGCGCCCGGCTGTTTGCGGCAACCGGCCAGAACCCAACACAGCTGGTCAGTTGGCAACGTGGAACCTTAGGTCTAAGATTAGGGTTTAGGGTTTCGGGTTTAGGGTTTAAGGTTTAGGGTTTAGGGTTTAGGGTCTAGGGGCTCGGGGTTGTTTCGTGTCCGTGACTGACAAGGAGCAAACTAAAGCCACGGCGTGCAGCATTTGCGGGCTCTCCCCGAAAATGCGCCCGGCGTTGGCTCGGTGCTGTTGTCTTTTGCTGCTGCGATTCTGACCACTGCGGTGCTTGTCGTGTGCTGTTGCTGCACTTGCGATCGCAAGCGTCTCACTGAACCCTCAGCATTCCAACATGACATAGTAGAGCATGCTGCATGCCCCAATCTCAAAGCCCGAAATCCTAAACCCCTAAATCCAAAATTCAAAACCCCAAAACCCGAAACCCTAATTCTTAAACAAACACCCAAACCCCCCATATAAGATTATATAAGCAGGTCGGGACCTGGAGTAGTCGTTGTCATACTTCGACGTGGACGTCGGCTCCGTCCCGTCCGGGAGGTCTGCCTCCCATCCTCAGGTGTGGCGGAGTTTCCGGAGCTGTTCCATTTGGGAGGGTTCCGATAACAATAATAATAATAATAAGGTATTTGAAGGGTATATGCACGGGTACCCTTTTATTTTGGGGAAATGCACACGTTTAGTTTTAGGTGTGGGGTGGTTCATTTTTCGGGTTTCGCGTGAGGAGCTTACGGCTTAGGTGTTCAGGAGTTCAGAGCTTACGGGCGTTAAGTCTGGGAGTGCACCAAGGGAGTCGAACTAGGACCCCCAAGGATGTACCCCTAAGAGGTTCCCTGAATGTGCGCCTAGTATGGCCCCGAGATTCCCGTAGAGGAAGGTAGAATGCCAGGGGTTTGGGTGTTTAGGGTTTAGGGTTTAGGGTTTAGGGTTTAGGGTTTAGGGATTCAGGAGTTCTGGGTTTGTTAAGAGTGAGATTTAGAGTTTCAGAAGGGGTGGCGCCTGCATAGAGGTTTGAGGGGGGGGGGGTGGGGGGGCAAGTTGAAGACCCTGAACCCTAAACCCTAAACCCTAAAGCCTAAACCCTGAACCCTGAACCCTGTATAGTGGGCAGGCCTGCAAAGAGACACGGGCCCTGCACGAAGTGGCAGTGGAGCCTTCAAACACGAGCTTGAACGTGACAACCCGGATTGGCCCGCAAATATAGGTATCCTCGTGTGTTTGAGAGCCGAAAAGCAGGCTCACTTAGGGTTTAGGGTTGCGATGTACGGGGTTAGGGTTCAGGGTTCAGGGTTAAGGTTTAGGGTTTAGGGTTTAGGGTTTAGGGTTTAGGGCTTGGGGTTTAGGGTTTAGGGTTTCGGGTTTCGGGTTTAGGGTTTAGGGTTTAGGGTTTAGGGTTTAGGGTTTAGGGGTAGGACTTAGGGCTGCAACTTTCGGCAGGCGTCGATCGTGCTCGGTCTTCTTGGTCCACTTGTCCAGGTCGCCGAGGATGGAGTCCCGAAACTCCTTGCCATGCAAGGGGTTCGTTTAGGGTTTAGGGTTTAGGGTTTAGGGTTTAGGGTTTAGGGTTTAGGGTTTAGGGTTTAGGGTTTAGGGTTTAGGGTTTAGGGTTTAGGGTTTCGGGTTTCGGGTTTAGGGTTTCGGGTTTAGGGTTCAGGGTTTAGGGTTCAGGGTTTAGGGTCTAGGGTTTCGGGTTTCGGGTTGAGGGATTAGGGTTGAGGGTTGAGGGTTGAGGGTTGAGGGGTGAGGGTTGAGGGTTGAGGGTTGAGGGTTGAGGGTTTAGGGTTTAGGGTTTAGGGTTTAGGGCTTAGGGTTTTGGGTTTAGGGTTTAGGGTTTAGGGTTTAGGTTTCGGGTTTCGGGTTTCGGGTTTATGGCTTCGGGTTCAGGTTTTAGGGTTTAGGGCTCAGGGGTCGAAACCCCAAACCCGAATTGAACACAAAACCCTTTAACCCTGCAGCCCTACGACCCTGTATAGCCCTAAACCCCAAAATGCCTTAAACCCTCTAAGTCCCAAAGACGAAACCCTTAACAAACAGCTGAACCCAGCAAACAACCCAAAGAAACCCCTTACCCCAACAACCCTACAAACCCAAGCCGCGAAAAGACGGGAGCGCCTGCTGCATACGGTTGGTCTCTTCGGCCGCTTCTTTTTCGCGCTGCTGCGCCTCACGAGCGCGGACACATGGAGGGCGCGCTTCTATGAAGCCCTTGGGTTTTGGGCTTTTAAGGTTTAGAATTTAGGGTTTAGGCCTTGGGGGTTTAGGGTTTGGGGATTCAAGACAGGGTTTAAGGTCGAGGGCTGGTAGTGCAGGTGCCGAAACCCCCTTACCCCACTCCTCCGCACGAAGCCTCTGCCCAGAAGAACTCTGGTAGCATGATTCCACCCTACATCCTGAACCCAAAACCCCAAACCCTAAGGGTTGAGGGGTTGAGGGGTTGAGGGGCTTATATATGGGTTTAGGGGTATAGGGGTTTAGGGGTTTAGGGGTTTAGGGTTTAGGGCTTTAGGGTTGAGGGGTGTAGGGATTTAGGGGGTTAGGGGGGTAGGGGTTTAGGGGTTTAGGGGTTAGGGTTTAGGGGTTTAGGGGTTTAGGGGTTTAGGGGTTTAGGGGTTTAGGGGTTTAGGGGTTTAGGGGTTTAGGGGTGTAGGGGCTTAGGGGTTTAGGGGTTTAGGGGTTTAGGGGTTTAGGGGTTTAGGGGTTTAGGGGTTCAGGGGTTCAGGGGTTCAGGGGTTCAGGGGTTCAGGGGTTCAGGGGTTTAGGGGTTTAGGGGTTTAGGGGTTTCGGGGTTTAGGGGTTTAGGGGTTTAGGGGTTTAGGGGTTTAGGGGTTTAGGGGTTTATGGTTTGGGGTTTAGCGTTCAGAGAACGAAGGGCGGCGTTTTCTGCATTTAAGAAAGTGGGCCCCAAGTTCTTCATGTCCATGTGGGCCCGGCAGGGCATGCCTTAACCCCACCCAAAACCCTCACAGACCTGCCCCGCCCAACTTAGAAAACACAGCTCAAACTGAGAAATGGGCAAACCCGGAGGAAACTCCCAGCAACCCCACAAAACCCCCTCTAAACCCAAAAACCCTAACATCCCTCAAGCCATAAACTCCTAAACCCTAAACCCTAAACCCTAAACCCTAAACCCTAAACCCTAAACCCTAAACCCTAAACCCTAAACCCTAAACCCTAAACCCTAAACCCTAAACCCTAAACCCTACCTCCAATGTCCCGCAAGATGACAGTCTGCACGATATTCATGACAGTGACAACTCGTGAACTGCGCAGTTGACTTGCCAGGGGGCCAAATGTCTCACTCAATCGAACATTTGTGTCATCCACCACACATATGTTGAGAACTTGTTCAACCGTCCGTTGCCTGAAGGCGTCGCAAAGAGCTGACGTAAAGCTAATAAACCAGGACACAAGAAGTCGTAAGCACCATGCACGGTCAGTCTTCGCGCTGCGTCCGGGCTTGCAGACCGGTGGATTTGGTTGCAAATCTGCCTTCCATTCTGGTTCTGCTGACTGCTGCTGGACCCCTTTGAGTACTCTTCTTTCCGCTGCCTTCTGCCTTCTCACCGCTCGAGCTTTCTCTGTCCGACGCCGATTCCGCAGCTGCCTGAGTTCTTCTGCCGCATCGTCAGGGGGCCTAAACCCTAAACCCTAAACCCTAAACCCTAAACCCTCAACCCTCAACCCTCAACCCTCAACCCTAAACAAACGAACGGCCTGATATTCAGGGCTCCCCGTGTCCACAATCTTGCACTGCTTGCGAAGTCCTGGCATTCCGGGATTGGTTTAGGTTTAGGGTTTGGGGCTTGGGGTTTGGGGTTTGGGGTTCAGGGTTCAGGGTTTAGGGTTTAGGGTTTAGGGTTTAGAGTTTAGGGTTTAGGGTTTAGGGTTTAGGATTTACCTTCATAGGAACTATCCTGCGGAAGCGCCGAAAATCTCCGTAGGCCCCCAAAACCGAAGGGAGCCGCGAACCCTAAACCCTAAACCCTAAACCCTAAACCCCAAACCCCAAACCCTAAACCCCCTAAACCCCCTAGACCCTAAGAGGCGTGCCACAGGGAAGCTCCAAGGATGGATGGGGGTCCAGGGAGGGAACAGAAGTGCTCCAGAAGCCTAGGTTTCGGGTTTGGGGTTTGGGGTATAGAGTTCCAGGGTTTAGGGCTTAGGGTTTTTTGGGTTTTGGGTTTAGGGTTTGGGGTTTAAGGTTTAAGGTTTAGGGCTTAGTGTTTGCGGAATAAAGTGTATAGGCTAGGCCCCCGGCCCCAGGAAAAGAGGTCCTTTCGGGATGTAGCCCAGCGGATCCCCGGCGTTCTCGGGCAAGACGCCCTCCTTGGATCCTCCGGCAGCATGGGGGGGCGGGGGGAGAGGGGGGTTAGGGTTTGGGGTATGGGGTATGGGGTTTGGGGTTTGGGGTTTTGGGTTTTGGGTTTCGGGCTTAGGGTTTCGGGTTCGGATTTACCTGAGAAGCCCAGATCCCCCTAACTTGGGGCACAAGATGGCGGGTTTAGGGCTTTAAGGGGCGCAGGTGGTTTGGGGCTTTAGGGGTCTTTTGGGGTTTAGGGGTCTTTAGGGGCTGAGGGATTTAGGGGCTTAAGGGTCAGGAGGTCAGCCGAAGTCCTTCTGGGCCGTAGAGGTCTGCCTTGCCGCTGTTGAGAAAGCCCTTTTTGAGCGCCGGCGGCTTGCCTTGGTTGCTTTGGGGGATGGCCGGGGGGGTGGGGGGGCTTTAGTGTTTTAAGGCTTTGGGGCTGAGGGCGTTGGGGTTAGCCCCAGCTAGGGCTTCAGGGCTTCAGGGCTTCAGGGCTTTAGGGCTTCAGGGCTTTAGGGCTTTAGGGCTTTAGGGCTTTGGGGCTTTAGGGCTTTAGGGCTTTAGGGCTTTAGGGCTTTAGGGCTTGGGGGGGGGGGGGGTCAAATGCAAAACCAGAGGGAGCCTGGAAACCCTCGCTTGAAGCTGAAAACGTGGCTGTGAAAATCCGCAGGCTGAGTTCGGGCGGCAGCTTCATCATTTCATGGTTGAGGGGCTTTTAAGGTTGAGGGTTCAGGAGACGACCCTTTGCTGTGCCAACATGGCCGACAGCGACATAAGACCTTCAAAACCGGCTTTTCAGGGCTGCGCACTTTTCTTGGACCTCAACTGCCATCTACACTTCTTAGACTACATTCGCAGCGCTATGTGGGTTACAGGTGGGACTCAGAGGGCAAATCTTTATCCTGGCTGAGATCCCCGCATAAGACCTAAGAACCCCGGACAAAAAGAATCGAAGCCGGAAGGGCTGAAGCAGGGCCACAACCCTTGACTTTCGAGACACCATGATAATCCCCTCTGAAGTCAAAGACTCTAAGCCCTTAGCCCTCCCAAAACCCCAAAACCTAAATCTAAACCCTGAACCCTGAACCCTAAACCCCCAAACCCTAAACCCTAAACCCTAAACCCTGAACCCTAAACCCTAAACCCTAAACCCTAAACCCTAGCCCTAAACCCTAAACGCCCCTCTTGCCAGTCGAGCCGCTGTATCCAGGCGTGATGTCCTCTATCAGCACAGCCGTGGGCTCCTCGGTCCTTCTGAAACCCTAAAGACCCCCGAAACCTTCCAACTTCCGTGGGGTTTAGGGTTTAGGGTTTAGGGTTTAGGGTTTAGGGTTTAGGGTTTAGGGTTTAGGGTTTAGGGTTTAGGGTTTAGGGTTTAGGGTTTAGGGTTTAGGGTTTAGGGTTTCGGGCTAGCAGGTACTTAGGGAACGACGGATAGTTGAAGGGGTTCTGGCCGAGCCCTAAACCTGCTCAGCATGTAAAGGATGGAAGTTTTTCTACAGAAAAACTTCTGATTTGGGAGTTCATTCCTTCGAAGACCTATACCCCGAAACCCTCTCAAACCTGAAAAAAAAAAAAACAGCGCCTAACCCCTAAACCAACCTCCCAAACCACCCCCACACCACCCCTACTCTCCCTAAACCCTAAACCCTAAACCCTAAACCCTAAACCCTAAACCCTAAACCCCCCGCTAAACCACTCTCCTTGGCTCTTCGGGCGGCAGCTCTTCGTCGAAGCAGTCGTGCTCGTCGGGGAGCTCTCCTCCGCCGGACTCAAGGGGTTTAGGGTTTAGGGTTTGGGGTTTAGGGTTTAGGGTTTAGGGTTTGGGGTTTGGGGTTTGGGGTTTGGGGTTTGGGGTTTGGGGTTTGGGGTCTGGGGTTTGGGGTTTGGGGTTTGGGGTTTGGGGTTTGGGGTTTGGGGTTTGGGGTTTGGGGTTTGGGGTTTGGGGTTTGGGGTTTAGTGTTCAGCATCTCAAGTTCGAGAGTTTACTAGGCCAGCAGTGTGTGTAGGCAACGGAACAAAACCCACCCGCCGAAAAAAAACCATAACATTACGACAATAGAAAGTTTATTAATTTCTTATTCGTGCTGAACCATGGAGGGTTAGAGAGGTCACAAGAACAGGGTGACAGAGAGCGGTCGAAATGGATCAATTTCTCCAATGCGTGCCGAACAATGGGGGGGTCAAAGGGGTCGGGGGGGTCGAAGTGGAACGGGGGGGGGGGGGGGGGGGGGGGGGTAGAGGGGTAAGAGGGATCGAAATGGATCAAATTCTCCAATTCGTGCTGAACAATGGGGTGTCAAAAAAAGAAAATTGATCAAATTCTCCAATTCGTGTTTAACATTTAGGGTTATATGGTAGAGAGGTTTAGGGTTTAAGGTCTAGGGCTTAGGGCTTAGGGTTTAGGGTTTCGGCTTTAGGCTTTTGGGCTTTTAGGCCTTTGGGCCTTTGGGCCTTTGGGCTTTTGGGCGTTTGGGCTTTTGGGCTTTTGGGCTTTTGGGGCTTTAGGGCTTTAGGGCTTTAGGGTTTTAGGGCTTGAGGGTTTGGGGGGTTGGACTTTGGGCTTTGGAGGTTGGGGGTTTCATGAGGGTTCAGAGTCGGGTTTCGTAAAGTCGATGAGCCTCGGTCCTAGGTCTGCTGGGATTTTGGACTTGAGCAGAAGCCGCATCTGCGCCCTCAACCCCCCCTTGAATCCCCTGAACCCCCTAAGCCCCCTAAATCACCCCCTAAACCCCCTAAACCTCCTAAACGGCCCTGAACCCCCTAAAGCGCCTAAACCCCCCTAAACCCCCCTAAACCCTTGGGTTGAAGTCTTAGGATGCCACACACACAGATGTTTGCGGCTTGTGTAGCTTTGGTGTACCCTAGACCCTAACTTTGGGATCTTCCCCCTTATACGAACTGGGGCTTGTCATAGAGGGTACTATAATCCCCATTAAGGACTGTATAAGGAGGAACATCCCGACCTAAATCCCTAAACCTCCAGGCTAGAGGGTGCCTAGGGTCGGAGTTGGGGTTTAGGGTTTAGGGCTTAGGGTTTGAGGTTCAGGGGCACCACTGGACCTCCTAGTTGCTCCTCAAGGCAAGCAGATTGTAGCTTGCTTAGACCCTTAACAAAAACTGGAGCCGCCAGGGTGCGAAACTCCCGGGGCACGCTGTTGCCGCCCTCCTCGCCATCTTTGTATCTGAACCTGCACCGGGTCTCTCCCAAAAGCCTTCAAAATAAAGGCCACAACCAACCAATATCCCAACTTAGTCTGAGAAGAGACCCTTGAACTTTTTGTTGAAGTCCCCTTGCTGGGAATTTTCGAAGACTGCATCCAGGTCGAGCACCCCTGCTTTGAGAGTAGGGATGGAACCCCTCATCCCAAACCCAAAGCAGCCAAAGCTGAAACCCCACACCTCAAGATCTCAATCCCTGCACGAAGCAGCCAACAGCCAGCGAGTGGCTCTTTGATCAGCTTGATGGACGACGCCACCAACTTTACGTTGAGGCTTTCCTGCATGCGAAAAATGGGAAGCTAGAGTAGAATGTTCGCGCTGATGGTAGACATGTAGTTCTCCGGGTTCAGGTTGTAGGGGGGGGGTTCGAGTAATTGGGGCCCGTTTGGAGGGGAAAGGGGGGTCGGGAGGGACCACACCCTAAATCCTAAATCCTAAACCCTAAACCCTAAAAAGCCCTTTAGACAGGGACCCCAAAAACTTGAGACGACACACAGGCATACAGGCGGGGGGAGATCTGGGTTAGGAGTTTCAAGGAAACCCTGTGAGAACTCGAGAACAAGGAGCCCCAGGCATGTGGTAGCTTTGTAGAAGGCATGCGACTAAGCTGTTGAGGGGGAAAACCGTGTCCCTTGGGGGCCCGTGGACTAAAACCCCCCCAACCGAGCTCAATGAACGCTGGAGCAAGCTTGGGGCCTCCGGCCTCCCCCTGCCCGAGCAAATGTATTCCTGCAAAATACCTACGAACTTCACTCTGGCGTTCCCGGTCATGGGGTGCACTAGGGCTCCTTCTTTTTGAGTCTAGCAGCAATCAGGCACGACGCATCAAAAAAGCAAAACTACCGTAAGGCCTAAACCCCGAAACCCCTAAGCCCCCCAAATCCATAAACCCCTCAACCCCTAAACCCCTAAACCCCTAAACCCCTAAACCCCTAAACCCCTAAACCCCTAAACCCTAAGACCCTAAAACCCTACACCCCTACACCCAGGTTCAATGTTCAAGATTTCTTGAGTAGAGGGCCTAGGGTCAGTGCAACGGCTGTTGCGAAGCACAGGTAGGTTCACTCAACTGTACGACTAATGCCCCAGGACTGAAGCCTAACCAAATAAAATTGCATCTTTGTTCTTGCCTTGGCTTTCCAAGCTAAAACAAATCTGAAGTTCCTACACCCTAAAACCCTAAGCTCTAATCCTAAACCCTAAACCCTGAACCCTAAACCCTAAACCCTAAACCCTAAACCCTAAACCCTAAACCCTAAACCCTAAACCCTAAACCCTAAACCCTAAACCCTGCCTCTATCCGCTTCAAAGTCAGACCGATGACAAAGGGCCGGAAAGACTCCTGCAGAGATGGCTGGGATGACGGAGAGCTGTTCCAGCGCAACCCTAATCCCTAAACCCTAAACCCTAAACCCCAACCCTGAACCCTGAACCCTGAACCCTGAACCCTGAACCCTGAACCCTAAACCCTAAACCCTAAACCCTAAACCCTAAACCCTAAACCCTAAACCCTAAACTAAGTACCCTTTAAACTTAATTTCTGTAACGCTGCACCTCGGGTTTTAGGCTTTAGGGTTTCAACTCCAAACCCTAAACCCGGAACCTTAAACCCTTAACCCTGCTTTTGGGGGAGTTTAGGATTTAGGCCTTAGGGGTTTTTGTTGCGGGGATTCGGTTACGAAAGGATACCTGTAAGTGGCGGGAGGGTCCCGAATGTACAGCAACCCTGAGGTGAGGGCCCTTTAGGGCGTGAAACGCGTTCCGGGTTTTAGGAAATCAGGGTACTAGAACTTTCGGGCGCTTTAGGAAAGTTTAGGGTTTTGAAAGGCTTGAAGGCATCAGGGCATTAGGGTATTTAAAGGTATCGCATTGAGCGTGGTGAGTCTTGATTTATGGTTTGGGGAAGCCCTAAACCCTAACCCCTAGACAGGAATGCCCCTGGGGGGATTTACGAAAATGGGTCTCCTCCAAAATAGACGCCAAATAGTAGGATTCCCTAAAATAAGGACGCCAACAAGGTACCCCAAACCCTAAACCCTAAACCCTAAAACCTAAACCCTAAACCCTTCGGAGAATGTCGTTCACAGGATAGCTTGCAAAATGCGGGTGCTCTGCTCCCCAAGCCTCGGGGAGACCCCGCACCGTGAAAAGATAGTTCTGGCTAAGGAAGGTCTTAAGGGGGGGTATAAGGAGGGACCCCTACACAAGACCCTTCATCTTATTCCCCTATATAACCCCCAAATTTTTACCTTTTGTAGTCCCCTACGTACCTAAGTAGCCCCCTAAATGACCCTTATAGAACCCCTATAAAGTCTCTTATGAGGGTCCCCCCTTTAGTCCCTTGAAGGTCCACCCTCAAAACCCTTAAGCCCTACATCACTTTGTCCCTAAAACCCCCCAACACCCTAAGAAACCCTAGAACCCCTAAACCCCGAACCTTAATTCCCCAAAACCTTGAAAGACCAAGAAACCCTGAAACCGCAAAAACGGATTCGAGAATCTGGTTTTGGCTGAGGGGTTGGAGCTTCAGGTTTGGTGTTTGTGCTTGAGGCTAAACCCGTTGGCCGCCGAGGTTATCTTGAAACAGCTCTGTGTGCGCACTTCTCGGAAGGTGAAGATCCTGATTTACGGTTGGGGGTTTAGGGTTTAGGGTTTAGGGTCTAGGGTCTAGGGTCTAGGGTCTAGGGTCCAAGGTCTAGGGTTTAGGGCGTAGGGTTTGAAGCTTAGGGTTTAGGGTTTAGGGCTTAGGGTTTAGGGCTTAGGGTTTAGGGTTTAGGGTTTAGGGTTTACAGTTCTAACAACCCCAAACAGTGGCGGTCCATGGCGTTGCAGAAGGCGTCGTCGATGAAGAGCTGCACGATGAGAGGGTTGAAGACGACATCCTCGGCAACTCCCGCACACAAAAAATGAACACCCCAAGCCTTAACCCAGCTGCCCCCATTGCCTAAAACCTAGACCCTAAATCCTAAACCCTAAACCTTAAACCCTAAACCCTAAACCCTAAACCCCGTAATTTTAATAAAGGAGGCTTGGGGTTCCCCAGCCTGCCAGAAACCTGAGAAACCTAGGAGAGAAAATGTAGTGTGTTGTCTAGTCAAGTTGACAAAGGATCCCAACACGCCCCCCCCCCCCAAAAGAACGTGGGAGTAAGGGTACGACTGGGCGTCCTCTCTAAACAGGGTTGAGGCCTCGCAGGGTGTAGGGCTTAAGGCTTAGGGCTTACGCCTCTTAGGTCTTAAGTTTTACTGGGCCCTTCTAATCTGAGGGGGGGGGGGGCGGTGAGTCCCCTGGCACCACCCTCGTATATCCTACATGCAAAGCCTTAAACACGAAAGATCCTATACCCTACACGGCCCGAAGCCGCAGTCCTTTGCCCTGAAAAGCTTGCAAAACCTGTACGCCCACGTGAGCCGTCTCGAAACGTCTTTATGCAACTGCCAATAAGCACTGCTTTGGGGAGCCTTACCGTCTTTGGGACTTTGGGATATGCCCACTCGAATATGGAATGCATCGCTTTGGGAGGGCCCATCGCTTTGATACATGTCTGTCACAAGCAGTTCCTCCTGCAAAGCCAAACCTGCTGCAAGATAAGCAAGTGCTCGCTCCATTGCCCTAAAGCCGAACCTGAAACCCTAAGCCCTATGTGCCCCAAACCTCAACCCAAGAAATGTGGCAAATCAGGGTCAAGCCCAGTGTCGATGCACCACGTCGTGTGCCGCGCCCCCTCTGCACGCTCGCCTTTCACCTTTCCTGAGTTGACACAGCCCCTGGTCTCCTTGAACTTTCAACACCGAGAACATAGGGTTCAGGGTTTAGGGTACAACTTCAAAAGCTCCCTCAAACCCTACACCTTCAACCCTGAAATCCTAGACCCGGGCTCTAACACCTCCTAAGCCTTCAAGGGCCTGGGCCTAGCTAAGCCCCAGCATGCTTCAACTTCAAAGGCCACAGCGGCACGCAATTCATTCAGCGAGCCCCCCAACCCCGGACCGCCCACATCTCAACCTTTTTCAGCTATAAGGCTTACTCCGCAAAAGCCATCGGTCATACATTTAGAAGGCGTTTCTCGGCCAAATAATGTTGCACCCGCAATATTCAAGTGGGACGCTACTATGAAAGTTTTCCGGCTATTCAGCATCTTGACCCTATGTTTTGGCGGCCCGCCATAATGAAAAGTTTTCGGGCCGGGACTGTTTTTTTTAATGGTTCAAAAGACTGAACAACTCAATCTCCTGACCCCTTCCCTGCATGACTGTTTGGGTTTTTTTTAATTTAGGGTCCTCGTCTGTTGGGGGGGTGGGTTACATTATTAATGCAGGTCCAACATTACGGAACAACAAACCAGCCCTCCAATCACGTTCTCACACACCCACAATTTCTGCCTCAGTCTGCTGCTCCACTGCACTTGAATCCTACATCTTCAGCCCAAAACCCAAGCGCCTCCGCAGCGTGAGCCACGGATCGACCGCCACGCTAAGCCTGGCTCACCCCACGGACCCGAGAACACGCGCGACACGCAGGCCTATCCTCTGTTCGACCGACGCCCGCGCGGCCTTGCGCCTTCTGCTTCCGTTCCTAGGCTCGCCACTCCCGGCAATGATCGCACGCCAGCAAGTACATGCGTTTTTCGGCCGGCTTCCATGAATGTCCCTTTTTGTGCCTACTTCGTCTTCCTGTGTTCGAGCGCTGCGTAGCCTTCCGCTTAGCTCATCGCGCATCTTGCGTAGCTTCGCCGGCGCCTGCAGGCGGATCCGTCCACTCGTTCGGGTGTTAGGGCTATGTCGTTGGTATATAGTTAATACTATCGCCGAAGGAAATTAGCAAAAGTCGAAAAAATCTTTTAAAAGTATTTTTGAAAAGTCCTCTTCAAAAACCAGGGCTTTCAAAAGTAAAAAAAAAAGTCTTCAAAAAGTCCTGAAGAGAGTCAAAACGAAGTCTGGGAAAAGTCTAGGATAAGTCTAAAATAAATCTCGGGGGGAGTCTCCTGCAACCTCCACTCCCCTCCGAGGAAATGTCAGGCGGAGTTTCGTGAGGTTGAGGGGCCTGCTCGGCGCCATGCGGTATCGCACACTGCTGCTTGCAGCACAGCAGCTGGCTCCAGTATAGGGCTTAGGTGTTAAACGACGATTTCGAGAAAGGCTGTAGGCTATGCGTTCCATTGGCTTAGGGTTTCGGGTTCAGGGATTGGCTGAGGACTTAGGTCTAGAGTTCTGCTTGATCACTTTTGCAACTCGGCTGGACGGGCGAGTCTCTCTCCGGCACGCGGAGGGTGTTTTTGCCTTGAAAATCCTTTCTACGTCGGGAATGTGCAAAATAGCTTGCAGGATCGAGTTGAGAAAGCACGTGTTGCCCAGGTTGGCAATCCAACCTCCTTGTCCAAGGAGCCTCTCGCCGCGACACCCTTCTTTGCTGCAGCACAGCCACCGCGGCCACCTTTCGCGCCGATAGACGGCCCCCAAGCCACAGGCCCCCATGGCTTGAAGAACTGAACGGGTTCGGAGATTGCCTCAACGTCTACAAGCCAAAAGGCCCATGTGTGTTGATACATAGTCTCTACCCCGTGAAACTTGCGCTGCGGGAAATATGCTGCGAAGGTCGCCTGGGTCAGTTCCTGGCAGGCCACGACTCTTGCTCGGCCCTTGCCAGATCCACCCGACTCGAGCACGACGATCTCGCAACTCCAGGGTTTTCTGGCCTTGCAAGATCAGGGACAGCCACATTCGCCTCAAGATGAGCACGCGGTCGCCGGCCCTTTGCGTCAGGCGATCGAGCCGGGCGCCTGTGTCCGTGCCGCAGATGCCCTGGCAGCTTGAGAGAAAGGATGCGCTCCGGCAGCAGGAAGGAGGCGTTGAAATTCTTGCCCGACCACCATGTCACATCATGTCACTGTTTCGAAGAAGCCGACTAGCCTGTTCTAGCACCACTGCAAGTTCCAGCACGCCGCCTGTTTCCCGCCCCAAATACACACACGTGCGTTGATCCATGTGCAAGTCAGGGGACGACAGCGTGCTGCAGCAGTGCAGGAGCACGTCTGCGATCGGCAAGGCCACTCGTCTCTGCACTGGCGTGGTAGAAAGACCGAGGATGGAGGCTCTCGCCGAACGCTGACCCGGACTCCAGAACGCAGAACTATCGGAGGTGGCTCGCGTGCGCGGGAAAACTACGCGTCTGGGGCAAGTGACACAGACTGGCAAGTTTTCCGTTCCAGCAACACGCGAGCTCTCGTGCGGAGAAAGTCAGGTCCACGACGTTGGCCCCGCCAACATCCGCACCCTCACTGCAGCGATGCGAAGCTTGCACCCCAGAAGATGCCGCTAAATCTATCCTCTCAGCATTCAAGCCCTGAACCCTCAACACAAAGCCCCTCAACCCCCTCCCTTCCTAGAGCCGAAAAAATTCCTAAACCCACCCCAAGCTCTAAACCCTACACCCTAAACTGGCCCTGCATCCTGGACCCTGCATACTGATCACTGAAGCTAAACCCCTCAGCCTTGAACCCCACAGCCCCTCATGGCATAAACCCGATCCCCAAATCCCTAAACCCCCGAAACCCCAAAAACACCAAAACCCTGAACCCCTAGATGCTAAAGCCACGACGTTTACACCCCAAACTTAGACCTCAACGCTAAACCCTAAACCCTAAACCCTAAGGCCTAAAACCCCCGAACCCCACACCCTGAAACCCTCAAACCCCAGTGCAGCGAGGCATCGGAAGGAGCCCATGTCGAAGGGCACCTGGGTTGAGGTTTGAACCCTTAAGGGTTTTAGGGTTTAGGGTTTCGGGTTTAGGGTTTAGGGACTCAGGGACTATTTAGGGTTTCGGGTGTTGGGGCTCTTTGTTCCCGGCCCGGCCCGGCTCTTTCTGATTGCAAAATTGTGCGGTGTTTTGGGGCTTCGGTGGTTCTAGAGCGTCTAGGGTTTCTAGGGGGGTTTCTAGCAGGGTTTGCAGGAGGGTGTCCAGGAGGGTTGATTTGGGTTGAAGGCTGCTTTAGCTGTTTAGGGTTTAGGGTTTAGGGCTTAGGGTTTAGGGTTTAGGGTTTAGGGTTTAGGGTTTAGGGTTTAGGGTTTAGGGTTTAGGGTTTAGGGTTTAGGGTTTAGGGTTTAGGGTTTAGGGTTTAGGGTTTAGGGTGTAGGGTTAGGGTTTAGGGTTTAGGGTTTAGGGTTTAGGGTTTAGGGTTTAGGGTTTAGGGTTTAGGGTTTAGGGTTTAGGGTTTAGGGTTTAGGGTTTAGGGTTTAGGGTTTAGGGTTTAGGGTTTAGGGTTTAGGGTTTAGGTGTAGGGTTTAGGGTTTAGGGTTTAGGGTTTAGGGTTTAGGGTTTAGGGTTTAGGGTTTAGGGTTTAGGGTTTAGGGTTTAGGGTTTAGGGTTTAGGGTTTAGGGTTTAGGGTTTT
Organism: Symbiodinium natans; assembly: GCA_905221605.1. Classification (NCBI taxonomy): domain Eukaryota; class Dinophyceae; order Suessiales; family Symbiodiniaceae; genus Symbiodinium; species Symbiodinium natans. The sequence goes on along the minus strand of CAJNDS010002708.1, from coordinate 285,425 downwards.
GGTTTTAGGGTTTAGGGTTTAGGGTTTAGGGTTTAGGGTTTAGGGTTTAGGGTTTAGGGTTTAGGGTTTAGGGTTTAGGGTTTAGGGTTTAGGGTTTAGGGTTTAGGGTTCTTGTCTTATCTCCCAAGCCGCAAAGCTTCTGCATGGCGCCCAAAGCAAGGTCATCGGCATTTTTGTCAATCCCTTTGGCCTGTCCTCTTCTTCCTGGAATTCTTCTTTAGGGTTTAGGGTTTAGGGTTAAGGGTTTAGGGTTTAGGGTTTAGGGTTTAGGGTCTAGGGTCTAGGGTCTAGGGTTTAGGGTCTTGAGTTCTTCACGTGAGGCGGAAGCTGATCATGCCGTGCGTCTGCCTTACGCAGGCTTCTCGACGTGGCGAGCGGAGCCCGCGCAGGCCATTTCGGCCCGAGCCACAAAGCTTCTGGAGTTCAGGGTTTAGGGCCTACAGCTGTTGGGGTAGTTTTGGGGTCTTAGGCTTCCAAAAGTCTGGAGCTCAAGGGGTTGTTTAGTTTCGAGAAGGGCTTCCGAGGCCCTCATTCCTAAGCCCAAAACCCTAAACCCTGAACCCTAGACCCCTAAATCTGAAGCCCTGAAAACCCTTGACCCTGCACCTCAAGCCCTCTAATAACACTTGAAGCCCGAAGATCCTAAACCTTTCCAGTTAGGGGTGTAGGGATGAGGGCTCGGATGGTAACCCTGACAGCCCTTCCCTGAACCTCATAGACACTGAACCAGAACCCTTCCCTAAACCCTAAACCCTTTGCACCCTGAATCCATAACCCTGAACCCTCAACTGGACACCTGCTTATAGGGTGGGTTCTTAGGGGGGGGGGGGGGGGGGGGGGGGGGGGGGGGGGGGGGGGGTCACGTGGGGGGGGTGGGGGGGGGGGGTTTGTAACCCAAGGTCCCCTAACTCCCAACTACTCGGAGCACGGCGAGTACACGGCCGTGGGTTCAAGTCCATTTTTTGGGGTTTATCTGTGGTTTAAGCGGGGGGAGGGGGGGGATAAGAACGTCATTCATCTTGCGCCTATGCCAAAAACCCTGGCATTTACAGCGTTTTCATCACTTTGTACAACATACTGCGCAAGGATGTAGAACAAGACACGCTGTCGCAAGCGTCCATGCTTTTGGCGACCATGCCCAAAACACTGGTATTTACAGCGATTTGCGATTCTGAGTTCAGCGACCTGCTGAAAGAAAACCTTCAGGTTCTTGATCTTTTCACACTCACACATGAGCCATGAAGCACATAAGTATGAATCTTGTGCGAATTCCCAAGTAGTTTTCGCGGGATTCTTAACACATTTTTGGGGTCTTTTTTACACCCGAAGGACGAATATATTGTAAAAACCAATACGCCGTGCACTTCCCCTCGATCTGAGCATGTCTCTGATCAGCCACGGCCGTGTACGTGCCGTGGACCAACTACTCGCTAAAGGCTCCCGAAGCTTCCCTAAGGTTCCCCACGAACCCTAAACCCTAAACCCTAAACCCTCTAACCTGCCCACCTGCATGTTGGCGATGCCATGCGTGAGAATCCAATCCTTGGTCACCTGGCAGTGGTGCTGGGGTTTAGGGTTTAGGGTTTAGGGTTGAGGGTTGAGGGTTGAGGGTTGAAGGTTGAGGGTTGAGGGTTGAGGGTTCAGGGTTCAGGGTTCAGAGTTCAGGGTGCAGGGTGCAGGGTGCAGGGTTGAGGGTGCAGGCTTGGATCCTAAACCCTAAACCTTAAACCCTAGATTTCAGGGCCCCTAAACCCTAAATTACTAAACCCTAAACCTAAACCCTAGCTTTACGGTGGTAGCCCAAAATCACATCGACATCAACCCAACCTGGAACAAAAGGTAGAGGTGTAGGGGTTCAGGGTGTAGGGTTAGGGATTCGGGAACACATGCCCAACTGAAATCCGGCAGACGCCCTCATTCAGGGCATAGATTGTATGGTTTGGGGTGTTTTAGGTTTATTGAAAAGTTAAGGTTCACAGTATTCTTATAGTGTTCTTGGCGGCCCAGTAGCCAAACCCTAAAACAAACCCTAAACCCTAAACCCTAAACCCTAAACCCTAAACCCTAAACCCTAAACCCTAAACCCTAAACCCTAAACCCTAAACCCTGAACCCTGAACCCTAAACCCTAAACCCTAAACCCTAAACCCTAAACCCTAAACCCTAAACCCTAAACCCTAAACCCTAAACAACAAACTCTCAGAACCCCCGGAGGCCTTCTGGCCAGAGTAGGCGCGAGGCATCTCCACAAGCTTGTGCGTCGTCATGTTAAGGAACCTCAGAAGATTTAAGCCAAGGGACTCTTAGATTTTAGGTTTTAGGGTTTAGGGTTTGGGGTTTGGGGTTTAGGGTTTTAAAGGAGGGACTCTTAGAAGGGACCTTAGGGATTACTAGGAACCTCAGAAGATTTAAGTCAAGGGACTAAAGGAGGGACTCTTATAAGAAACCTTAGGGATTGTTTCGGGGTTATTTAGGGGTTACTTATGTATATAGGGACTATATAAGGCACATGTAGGGGTTATATGAGGACGCCCGAAGTCCTGATCATCTAAAAACTCTGGACAACTTAAAACTGAACAACAAGCGGTTGAAGCAAATGTCTCGCCATAAGGGCATTGTATTTGTCATGGCTTTTTGTCTTCTCGAACCTTCCTGTCTCGCTTGAAACAGGGTTGATTTGTGTGTATATAAGGGGTTTCTTATAAGTCTTGGTCAGTGTATCTATTGGGTGTTCGTTTGGGGATACTCATGGCCCCTAATCCCTGAACCCTAAACCCTAAACCTGAAACCCTAAACCCGGAAACTTACTTCATTTTGCAACCAACTTCTCCACAGAACTTCCTCTCTTTGGGGTTTAGCGCTTTCGGTTTAGGGCTTAGGGCTTAGGGCTCAGGGCTCAGGGTTAGGGCTTAGGGCTTAGGGCTTAGGGCTTAGGGTTTGGGGACCTGTTCAGAAGCCATTTCATGGTGGAAACGAACGAGGAGATGCAGGAATAACTTGCTTTTGCTCTGGCAGGTCACCATCGGCCAGGGGGACTCCCGCTGCTCTTGGCCTGCACATGAGGCTTGGGGGGGGGAGGCCACTCTTAAGGTTGGGCCGGAGAGGTTAGGATGCCGGGCACGGCGGCAAAGCCTCGAACCCTAAACCCGGAGGCCCGAACACTTTTCTTGCTCAAGAAAAGGGAAGAAGGCGGCAACTCGGGGTCCTAGCAGACCCTAAACCCTAAACCCTAAACCCCAAACCCCAAACCCCAAACCCTAAACCCTAAACCCCCCAAACCCTAAACCCTAAACCCCCCAAACCCTAAACCCCCCAAACCCTACGCTCTGCACCCGCTGGGGTTTTGGTGCTTTGGGTTTGGAACCCCAATCCGCCTGCAGGCAAAAGCCCGGTCCTGGGCGAAGTGTACCCGGTGTAGGCGCCTGAAGCCAGATCAAACCCTGAACCGCAAACCCTTCGACCCATGAACCCGAAACCCCGGGACCAAATCCCAAACCCCTAAGCCTCTGGGTCCTAAATCCCTAACCCCTATACCCAAAACCCTAAACCCTAAATCCCTAAACCCTACACCCTAAACCCTAAACTCTAAACCCTAAACTCTAAACCCTAAACTCTAAACCCGAAATCCCTAAACCCGAAAACCCGAATACCAAAGCTCTATTTGGGGCTTTGTGGACACCTTGCAATATGTCGCGCATCCCCTGAATGTCCAACATACGCCCTTAACAGGGGGTTCAGGGTTCGTGTGAAAGGGTTTAGGGTTTAGGGTTTAGGGTTTAGGGTTTAGGGTTTAGGGTTTAGGGGTTTAGGGGTTTAGGGGTTTAGGGGTTTAGGGTTTAGGGTTTAGGGTTTAGGGTTTAGGGCTTGGGGGGCTGGGATTTGGTGTTTGGATTTCGGGCCTAGGGGGTTTAATTTCAGCAGCTAGTGGGATCACAAGGCGCGCTGGAACATGCCACCTGGCGTCCTTCTGCAGTCTAAAAAGGGTTTAGAGCTTAGGGCTCGCGGTACCCAGTACCCGAACTCTCCTGGGTTTAGGCACTGCTGGAGACATCAGAAATCCTTCAAGGTTGGGGATTGTTCTTAGAGAAACCCTAAACCCTAAACCCTAAACCCTAAACCCTAAACCCTAAACCCCCCCTAAACCATGCTGTAGGGTGTCGTGCTGTCCCAGGTAACTTGGGTCCATGGACATGTTTAAGGAATCGGAATGTACGGCTAGTAAGGGCTTTAGGGCCTTCGGGTTGAGCCGGGCCCTTGGAGTATAGGGGGGCCCATACCAGCAGGATTTTGGGTTTAGGGTTGGAGGTTTGCATTCTAGGGTTTAGGGTTTAGGGTTTAGGGTTTAGGGTTTAGGGTTTAGGGTTTAGGGTTTAGGGTGTAGGGTTTTAGCGTTTAGAGGGTTGGGGGGGTTGGGGTTTAGGGTTTCAAACAAGGTCCCAAGCACCAAAATGCAACCTTGGCGCCATCGCCACCAGATTCCACGGCAGGGCCGTCTCTGCTCTACGCTGCTGACTCAGAGGGCATCCAGGGGTTGCGGGTGAAGGGTTGTAGCGTTCAGGCTACCCAAGACCCTGAACCCAAACCCGACACCCCAAACCTTAGGGTTTAGGGATACTAGGACAGAGGGCCGGAAGGGTGAACCGACTACCGCAAAAAACAGCCCTTCTACCCGAGACTTGTTCAAATATTCGCTTACATGTATATGCTTTTTCACTTCCTGCGCAGCACAGTAGCTCCTGACCGCCAACTGTTGGGCGTCTTGCCTATACTACCGCCTGTTTGCAGGACAGCTTCCTGGTGCATACTCCACTTGAATCTAAGGATCAACTCACCTTCTCGAGTGACCCGCTCCGAGGAGCCCATAAGCAGCCAAACGGCTAACGTAGCAACTGGTATACAGACGCCACTTCGTTGCTACACACGTTGAAAGAAGGCAATGTAGACATTCAGACCACTCCGCATCAGCAATAAGGTTCGCAGTACGACCATCATCCGTGTAGTACCTTCTTGCAGCGTCCAAAATCAAGACACTCCTATAGTGGCCGGAGATAGCGGTCTCACCGATGTGAACTATGAGGGCTGCAAGCTTGAAGGGCACATGCTGCACACTGGAGGCATTCTTTAGGCTTAAGCCCTAGACCAGGCTCTTCCTGGGCCAGGCATAGCTCAAGGTTCCCCAATACCCCCCACTACTCCACAAGGCTCCCTAAGCTTCCCAAAGGTTTTGTAGGCATCCCCCCATGAACCGGCGTATCCCGGTTTAGCGTTTTAGGTTTTACGACTTGGGGTTTAGGGTTTAGGTTCTGGGGTCTAGGGTTTAGGGCTTGGTTTACCCTAAACCCTAAACCCTAAACCCTAAACCCAAACCTGAAAGCCCTAAACCCTACACCCTGAACCCTAAACAACCAACAAGCCCGAATCTCCGACGTGTGCAGTCTCTCCCGGCTTCTCTTCGCCCCTCCGCCTTGCCTGAAGTGGCAGCGCTGGCACAAGATCGCGTTCTAGGGCTGAGGGTTTAGGACTTAGAATATGGGGTTTAGGGCTATCTAAACCCTAAACCCTAAACCCTAAACCCGAAGCCACTCCAAGTCCTAAAGGCCTAGGGACTCGGAGGTCCCTGTCACAGGCCTTGAGCGGCACATCCTCCTTCAGCTGGTCTCTGAAATGCACCCCGCTGGCTTGGAATTTTTGTTCTTCGTATGATTGCTAGTATTACTACGGATTATTGCTTATGATTGCTAGTATTACTACGTATTATTGCCTTTTTGTTGTGCTTATTGTTGTTTTACATGGCTTAGGGCTTGGGGATATTATTTTAGAGTTTGGGCTTCTCGCTTCGCTCCTTGTCTCAAAAAGGCTGATGCACTGCCCGCGAACCGCAGAGCCCCGACATTCAGCAAACACCCTCCTGGCTGGTTAGGTTTTGAGGCGTAGGATGTAGGGTTGGGTCGATAAGGCCCGATGTTGAACTTCCCAGGCACGTGTCAGCCTAGCTGCATCTCTGTGCGTGTGTTCGTAGGAAGGAGAAGCACCATCAGACCTCTACACGTCCTGGAAACATAACATATGGCAAAGCCTGGCTGGTCGCCCACCAGGCACGTTGAGGCCTTTGCCAAGGCCTTTGAAATCAAACCCTTTGGGTGTTTCGACTCCCGCGCGCTCGGCCATGCTTGCACAGTCTATGTAGAGCCCCCACACTATAAGCTCGACCCCAGGCCCCCAGGCCTTAGCCTCAACCCTCAAAGAATAGCAGCTAAAGAGCGAAAACCCTAAAATCCCGTTTAAAAAACCTCAATAACCCTAAAACACCCTAAGCCTAAAGAAGCCAGAAAAGCAGAAACTGTTTCGTAGAACCGCCACAATGAAGCACCGAGGCTCTGCACTTCGTTTTGTTGGGCTTTGGGGCTTAGGGTCCTGCTGTCCCAGCAATAGGTTTGTAGAATTTGGGTGCAGGGTTCAGGGCTTAGCCGGGTGGTATGCCACAACCATGCCCACATGTGTCTATATCCCTAAACCCTAAACCCTAAACCCTAAACCCTAGACCCATATAGGGCCCCAGGGTGGCATGAACCATTCTCCCAAATTGATGACGAGATCAGGCTCCAGGGGCTGAAAGGCTGAAGTTCAAGGTCGAGCGTTTAGCGTTTCGGGTTTAGGGATAAGGGTTTAGGGTTCAGGGTTTAGGGTTTGGGGTTTAGGGTTTAGGGTTTAGGGTTCAGGGTTTAGGGTTTAGGGGCTTCGGAATGGTAGCGCTCAAGACTTACGACTAGCATCCCAAGTGCTCACCGGCCGGAGACCTGCCGGCACGGATGCTGGAAAGCAGCCTTCTGGAGATGTTGACACGGAAGAGCTCCCTGTAGACTTGAACTCTACCCCGAACCCTAAACCCTAAACCCTAAACCCCAAACCCTAAACCCTAAACCCTAAACCCCTCTTTCCACGTCTCCCGCATCCGAGCCGGCATTTTGGAGCGCAGGGCCGAGGAAATGTGGCGAATCTAGGCGGCTAAAGTTGCACATTTACGATCGGAAGTGTAGGGTAGGGTTTAGGGTTTAGGGTTTAGGGTTTAGGGTTTAGGGTTTAGGGTTTAGGGTTTAGGGTTTAGGGTTTAGGGTTTAGGGTTTAGGGTTTAGGGTTTAGGGTTTAGGGTTTAGGGTTTAGGGTTTAGGGTTTAGGGTTGAGACGGTTGAGACGGTTGAGACGGTTGACACGGTTGACACGGTTGACACGGTTGAGACGGTTTAGGGTTTGAAGGCTTGCAGCAAGTACGTGTTCAAAAGCACTTTTGGCCTGGGCTTTCGGAGCTTCGTTGGTCTTAGGGCTTAGATCTTTTGGGCTTAGGGCTTGTAGGTGTTAAAGTTTGAAGGTTTCGGGTTTAAGGTTCAGTGTTTAGGGCCCTAAACCCCTACACTCAAGGCTTAGAGCGCCCGGCGAAACCCTCCGGACCCTTTAGGGTTGTAGGGTTTTGAGGCTGTGGGGGTTGGTTGAAGGCACCAGGGTTTAGGGTTTAGGGTTTAGGATTTAGGGTTTAGGGTATGGGTTTTGGGATTTCGGGTTTAGAGTTTAGGGTTTAGGGTTTTGGGTGCTTGCTTCGGACCGCCGCCCTACTGCCGATCAGGCGAACGTGGTTCATACAAACAAAGGAGATACGACCTCGGCTATTAACTAGCGGGTCCTATCTGGGTGTAGTTTCACAAGGGTTTAGGGGTTAGGCTTTAGGGTTAGGGTTTTCGTGTGCTTGCGACCTAAAAACAAAACAACTAAACCCCAAACACCCTACACCCTACCTGCGAAAAGATCTGGCTCCGCCGCTCCGAATCATCAACGGCTAGACCTGGTGATTGACTGTCGCCAGCTTGTAGGGTTTAGGGTTTAGGGTTTAGGGTTTCGGGTTTAGGGTTTAGGGTTTAGGGATTGGGGTTGAGGGTTGGTTCAGGGCTTGAGCTTTTTAGGCATGTAGGGTTTAGGGCAAGGGTCTAAAGGTGTAAGGGTAGTAAACCCTAAACCCTAAACCCTAAACCCTAAACCCTAAACCCTAAACCCTAAAGTAGGGGTGTGGGTGTTTGAGCGTTCAGGTTAGACATTTTTCGTCGAGCACAGCAGAGAAACCTCGGGCCCCGAAATGGATAGGGTTTAGGATTTAGGGTTTAGGGTTTAGGGTTTAGGGTTTAGGGTTTAGGGTTTAGGGTTTAGGGTTTAGGGTTTAGGGTTTAGGGTTTAGGGTTTAGGGTTTAGGGTTTAGGGTTTAGGGTTTAGGGTTTAGGATATAAACCTCCAAAAACCCAGACCCTCAAGACCTCGCAGGGCTTGACAACCTCAGACCAGAACAATGCCGTCCCAAGATCCCCTGCTCCAACCTGCAACCCCCTACACCCTAGACCCTAAACCCTAAACCCTAAACCCAAGATTCTAAAGTCCGAGCCTTCTCATCGACGTCCTCTTTGGCCTCTCATTCTTGACATGGAGCCGTCGCTTCTTGGCACGCACCCGTATGTCGCCTTAGAAGTGCCCATCATGGGCTTAGGATATAGGGTTCAGGGTTTAGTGTTTAGGGTTTGGGGGTTTGGTGTGGGGTTCAAGGATTTAGGGTTCCGGGTTCAGGCCAGGGCGTGGGGGCGGTGAGGGGGTGTACTTGTCCCTGGCAGAACCAAAAAAATTGAAAGCCATGAAATTACTAGAAAAAAACCGTAAGGAACGGTCCGGAAAAGTAACATACGAAAACGTCAGCAATCATGTTCGACTTGCTCAGAAATGTCACCGGGAAAAATGTCAGGTCAGATCAAACATCGCAAAAAACCCTTCGTGGTAGCAAACGTTCTTCTGACCCTTGTGCTGACCTTTTTCAAGCTTTGTTCAATTGTGAACCCTTCTGACGCTCTTGATTCTAGTATTGTATTGGTCCTAACAATCCATAGAGAGTAGCCAATGCGAGCGACCTAGACTTAGCCGAAACCCTTAGACATCCTAAACTGTAATCCTAAAGCCGAAAACCTAACCCCTAAATGCTAAGCCCTAACCCCTAACCCCTAAACCCTAAACCCTAAACCCACCTCCGGGGCCCAGTTGGGGCTTGAAGTTTTGGGTTAGGGAATGGAAGGCTTGTAGGGTTACCTTCAGAACCCTGAGCTTACCCTGAACTCTAGCCCCGAAACTCCACATACCGTAAACCCTAAACCCTGAACCCTGAACCAAAGATCTACCAGCACGCGCAGGACTGAGCTTCGCGCGGCCGTCGGTGCCGTCATCATTCTGAAAGAACTCGAAGAGCTGGCGGGTTTGGGGTTTAAGGTTTAAGGCAGTTTAAGGGTTGAGGGTTTTGGGCTTTGGTTTTTGGGTAAGGATGATAAAAGAGGGTACTATTTTTCTCATTAAGGACTGCTGGTATACGGAGGAACATCCTAACTTGTAGGCTCTCAGGGTTCTGTTTTGAGGGTTCTATCTTTCCAGGGTTTTCGGGTTGTAGAGTTTCAGGGTTGTAGGGTTTAGGGTTGAGGGTGTGTAGGGTTTCAGTGATTTCGTAAAGGTTTTAGGGTTCTCCGGGTAAGTGGCAGGCCTGCCGCCACGCCTTCCAACTCCAAACGTTCGCCTCGCAAACAACGACACAGAGGTTTCAGGGTTTAAGGTTTAGGTTTAGGGTTTAGGGTTTAGGGCTTAGGGCCTAGGGTTTAGGGTTTAGGGTTTAGGGTTTAGGGTTTAGGGTTTAGGGTTAGAGCTTAGGGTTTAGGGTTTAAGGTTTAGGGTTTAGGGTTTAGGGTTTAGGGTTTAGGGTTTAGGGTTTAAGGTTTGCTGTGATAGGGCGTAGGTGCTGTGAAGGTTAGGTTTCGGAACAAGCTCGCAAGCTTCGTGAGGTGCGAAGAGCAGCTTTGGTCCGATAGTGGAGGGCCATCTAACACTTTTCTCCCACCCACGCCGTCTGAGGCAAAGCCACCCAAACCTATTCCTTTTAGGGTTTAGGCCTAAACTCAAAGCAACAGTCCACCTCAAAAACTAATTCAGCTTCATGACGTTCTGGGTTGGGTCCGAGAGTCAAAGGAATGGCAGGCGGGTCGGGGGAGGCCAAATAATGCAGGAAAAGGGGGGGGACCAGGCAAATTAGGAGGGGCCAGGGGGGCCAGGCCTGACCACCCTGCGGCGAGGGGTCCGGGTCTCCTGGCCTGGGGTCAAAAGGCCAGCGACGTCCCAGGAACAAGAAGGGAGGGTATTGACTTTAACCAACGTGCTCCGGTACCGGGCCCATCGTGGGTGCTACTGACCTCCGAGCTGCGGGAGGCGGGCGAGCGACCTGGGTCGGCTTGCGGCATCGAGGTCGAAGGGCTTAAGCGCCGCCCCCCGACGTAGGGGGGCGACCTAGGCCCTCAGTTTAAGGTTTAGGTTTAGGGTTGTGGGTTTGGAGCTTCGGGTTCAGGGTTCAGGGTTCAGGGTTCAGGGTTCAGGGTTCAGGGTTCAGGGTTCAGGGTTCAGGGTTCAGGGTTCAGGGTTTAGGGTTTAGGGTTTAGGGTTTAGGGTTTAGGGTTTAGGGTTTAGGGTGGAGGGTGGAGGGTGGAGGGTGGAGGGTTGAGGGTTTGGGGGTTTGGGGTTTGGGGTTTGGGGTTTGGGGTTTGGGGTTTGGGGTTTGGGGTTTGGATCTGTATCGGGGCTTAGGGTTTAGAGTTTCGCGTCCAGGGGTCAGGGTTCAGGGTTGTGGGCTCAAGGAGTAAGGCTCCGGCCACGATAGAGACAGGTCTGCCGATCCTCTTCTCATAATCCTGGCAGGCATGCAAAAGCCCCCAAACCTTCAATCTTTAGGGGTTTAGGGTTTAGGGTTTAGGGTTTAGGGTCTAGGGTTTAGGGTTTAGGGTTTAGGGTTTAGGTTTCGGGTTTAGGGTTTAGGGTTTCGGGTTTCGGGTTTAGGGCTGCAAGCCTAAACTAATTGAGCCCGGACCCGTCGAGCAGGGCGAACGCACCGGCTTCCCCTAAACCCTAAACCCTAAACCCTGAACCCTAAACCCTAAACCCTAAACCCCCCAGTTGTGGGAGGTGGATTCCCCTCCCGGAGCCGCGGGAACCCAGCTTTATGCGCAAGTTTCAGTGTTTGGAGGTGTCAGTTTCCCAAACGTTGCTTTCCTCCGGGCTTGCCCGGAATGGTTTAGGGCCTAGGGTTTAGGCTTTAGGGTTTAGGGTTTTTGGGTTTAGGGTTTGGGGTTTAGGGTTTAGGGTTTAGGGTTTAGCGCTGTTTTTGCAGGTCCTAAGCCGATCCTGGCAAGCCTGCGTGAAAATCCACTTTTTTGGCTCCGGGCATGCTTGGAGGAGAAGCCTTTGAAGCCTGGAGCCTCCAAAACTAGATTTCAAGCGGGGCAAGGACCACTTCATTGTGGGGATCAGGTGGGATTTTGCAAAACGGGGCTTTGGGGCTTTAGGTCTTTGGGGCTTTGGGGCTTTCGGGGGGTTAGCGGTTTTTGGTTCTTGGGTAGTAGAGTTTGGAGTGCTACCCTACACCCTAAACCAGAACCCTAAACCCTAAACCCTGAACCCTAAACCCTAAACCCTTGGAGTCTTGACGCTTGGGGGCTTCTCAGAAAGCATGGCCTTGAGGCAGCGCAGGCGCCTGTTGTCCTTCGTCTTCCTGAGGCTCAGCACAGGGTTTAGGGTTTAGGGTTTGGGGTTTAGGGTTTAGCGTTTAGGGTCTAAGGTTTATAGGGTTTAGGGCTTAGGGTTTAGGGTTTAGGGTTTAGGATTTGAAACTTCGGGGTTCGTAGATTCGTCGCCTGCGGGTTGTAAGGAGATTGCGGCCCAGTGGCAACCCAGCTGACGTCTCCACGAGGGTCCTGAAAGAGCTCAGAGTTTAGGAGCCTGCAACAAAAACCCTCCAACCCCCTAAACCCTACAGTAAGCCCTAAAACCCTAAACCATAAACCTTAAACCTTAAACCCTAAAACCGTAAAACCCTAAACCCTAAAACCTTAAACCCTAAAACCCGAAAACCCTAAAACCCGAAAACCCCAAAACCCGAAACACCTAAAACCCTAAAACCCTAAAAACCCGAAAACCCGAAAACCCTAAAACCCTAAAACCCGAAACCCCGAAAACCCGAAAACCCTAAAACCCTAAAACCCTAAAAACCTAAAACCCTAAAACCCTAAAACCCTCAAACCCTCAAACCCTAAAACCCGAAAACCCGAAAACCCGAAAACCCGAAAACCCTAAAACCCTAAAACCCTAAAATCCTAAAACCCTAAAACCCTAAAACCCGAAAACCCTAAAAGCCTCAAACCCTCAAACCCTAAAAACCCTAAAACCCTAAAACCCCCAAATCCCTACAGCAGCTGAGGGCTGAGGGTCAAAATGAGCCGAGGCACATGGCCCTGAAGATCTTGTGGTCCACCGTCATCTGGCAGTCAGAAGTCAAAAAGTGGTTTAGGGTTTAGGGGTTGGGGTTTAGGGTTTGGGGTTTAGGGTTTAGGGTTTGGGGTTTAGGGTTTAGGGCTTAGGGCTTAGGGCTTAGGGCTTAGGGCTTAGGGCTTAGGGCTTAGGGCTTGGGGTTGCCGGAGCCTTTCTCAATAGCCCGGTAACCATCAATAAGGGCACCTTTTTGGGGGGTCGGGTACTTGATGAGGGAACCTAGAACCAACTAAACCCTAAACCCTCAAAGAAACCCCAAACCCCCACACCCAAATCAGAGTCCTTGAAAGAGAGCCTTGGGCTTCGAAAATCGATGATAGAGTTCTAGGGCTCTCTCACCCACCCCCTGTGAACCCAAAACCCTAAACCCTAAAACCTAAACCCTAAACCCTAAACCCTTTACCCTAAACCCTTAACCCTAAACCCTTAACCCTAAACCCTAAACCCTAAACCCTACCCCGCATGAACCCCCCCTCCCTCAAAAACCCCATAAATCGAACAGCCAAGGCCCCACCTTGCCACTCAGCAAGGCATCCAGCGTCTCCCTTTGAGGAAGGGCGTTCAGGGTTGAGGGGTTTAGGGGTTTAGGGTTTAGAGTCTAGGGTTTTAGGGGTTTTGGGGTTTAGGCTTTCGGGTTTAGGGTTTAGGAGTCTGATGGTCTAAAGTTTGCTGGGGGCCTTTTGGGTTCACACGGGGTCTATCCGGAACATAAAAACCCAGCCACTCCGAAAGAAACAAGGGGCCCAGTTGGCCCGTACAATTTTGAGGGTTTAGGGTTTAGGTTTAAGGGTGGAATATCTATGTGTCTTACCCAGGACTAGCACCGGGAATCGGTGAACTTCCTCCGTGCCAGGATGGCCCCTAAACCCCTCCCTTCCGGTAGGGCTTAGGGTTGAGGGTTTAGGGCTTCGGGCTCAGGGCTCCAAATCTTTCTGAATCAGCCAACACATGCAATCCGTCACCTTGTACGCGATGTAGGACTTCGGGCTTAGGGCTTAGGGCTTAGGGCTTAGGGTTTAGGGTTTAGGGCTTAGGGTTTAGGGTTTAGGGTTTCGGGCTTAGAGCTTAGGGCTTAGGGCTTAGGGCTTAGGGCTTAGGGCTTAGGGCTTAGGGCTTAGGGCTTAGAGCTTAGGGCTTAAGGCTTAGGGCTTAGGGCTTAGGGCTTTCAAGCCGGGTTGCTTCACCGGGCGGCCGTCCTGGAAGTGATCCAAGCAGCTCGCCTCACGACGGCGGAAGGGGAATCAGCGGGAAGCTGGCGGAACTATCAGACTTCTATAAGGCGAGCTGAGGGTAGTTACGGGCTTCTAAAAGGGGACCCCTTATATACCCTTTCTATGCCCTTTATATACCCGTTACAACCCAAAATCCCATACTTGAGAACCCTGTAAAGGAGGTAAAGGGACCATATCAAGGGCCCATGAAACCTACCCTTATGTTGCAGGACTTGTGTAGGATGTAGGGCTTTGCTAGACTGCTAGACTTCTATAGGGCTTTGCTAGGCATTTGGGCTTACCGGCATTATAGGTTTTAGGGAGCCTGAACCCACATCCCCAGACCCTACCCCTACAACCTGAACACCCTAAGAACCTAAACCCCAGCCCCCAAACCCCAAACCCTAAACCCTAAACCCTAAACCCGCCGGGCCTGCGAGAACAGGATCTCAGAGACTGGCACCTGCGAGCAAGCATGCCAGAGACTAGGGGTTCGAGTTTAGGGCTTTCGGGTCTTGGGCTTCGAGTTCAGGGTTTAGGGTTTAGGGTTTAGGGTTTAGGGTTTAGGGTTTAGGGTTTAGGGTTTAGGGTTTAGGGTTTATTGTTTAGGGTTTAGGGTTTAGGGTTTAGGGTTTAGGGTTTAGGGTTTAGGGTTTAGGGTTTAGGGTTTAGGGTTTAGGGTTTAGGGTTTAGGGTGAGTGTAAGCCCATGCTTCTGCGTTTTGAGGCCTTTGTGTGCTGTTCAGGTGGTCACGGTGTTTGGGGGTTTGCCAGACGTCTGGGAAACCTCTTGAATCCGAACGCACCCATCGTAGGGTCCTAAACTATAAACCCCTAGACCCCTAGCCTAGACCCTAAAACCCCGAAACCCCATACCCTAAACCCTATAGCACCCTCTAAGCTAAACCCTATACCCTAAAGAAAGGTCACGGACCGAACATCAAGGGGCCGTGTGCCTCCCCCCAGAGCTGCCAAGCCTTTTTTTGGCTAGGACATAGCGCTTTTGGGTTCTTTAGGGCTTTAGGGATTTTACGATTTGGGGTTCTTTTAAGCTTTTTAGGGTGTTAAGGTCTTGGCTTCTCGCAATCTGGTGGCGTTACCATGTAAGCGAAGATTTTTCGGTCTCTGTCATTCAAGGCTCACATGCAAGACCAGCCGTCTGCGCATGTGTGCAGTAGCTGGGAGGTCTTCATCAGCCGGGGTGTTCGGAACCCGGTGTTCCCAACATAGGGGCAGGCGCGAGCTACTTTACAGAGTACTTACATGTTGCTTAGAAGTGCCTGCAGATTGCTCACTGGGTGATTACATTGTGCTTACATCGTGCTTACATGGTGCCTGCATGGTACATACATGGTGCTCACATAGCGCTTTTTGGTTCTTGTCACGGTGCTTACATTGCGCTTACATGGTGCTTACATGGTACATACACGGTGCTCACATAGCGCTTTCAGTTCTTATCACATGGTGCTTATGTGGTGCTTACATGGTGCTTATATCGTGCTTACATGGTGCTTACATAGCATTCCCTTTCCGTGCAACTCACTGGGTACTTCCGAGACCGGTGACTTACACCAAGCAAGACAGCATCAGTGCGTAGTGTTCTCCGTATGCAGCAATCTGACCTTACATCATGACCTGGAGTTCTGCCCCTGATATCCTACTTTTATGTATGTCTAGGCGGAGGGTGCCATAGAAGCAGGAAGCAAAGCCTTAGATCCGTGCCCCATGGAGTGGACGCTCCCCCACATATGAACGACAGCACTTTACTAGTCACCTGCATTCTCCCTTGATTCTGTTGGGTCCTTAAAACCACAAACTCCAAACCCTATCTTACGGAG
>CAJNDS010002708.1:237500-267500 GCA_905221605.1 Symbiodinium natans | reverse complement strand
CTGTAAGTCGAATTTGGGAGCTTTGGAACGACAGCACTCGGCAACACAAGTCATTCTCCTTACTGGGTGCCTCAAGATAAATGGTAGTAAAACCCTAAACCCTAAACCCCGCAAGCGCCCAAATCGCCAACCCAGACAGTGAGGGTGGCAGGACGAGGTCGGCGTGACCTGCATTGAAAACTGCGTCGCGTTCTCCGGCCTCGGTTAACCGTCGCGCGATTTGTTTTACAAATAAGCGTTTGGCCCTAGCGAGAGCACGATTTCGAATGTGGTTTTAGTCCAAACAGGCCGAAAACACTGCGTATCCCGATATTTTCGCGGTTTCACGTTGCAAAAACGTGGCTTTTCAGTTAACCCCAATGTTTGTGTTTGTTTTGTGTTATTTCGTTTGCGTGCGCCACTTCAATGGAAAACACTATTGCCCGGTAAAGCATTATCTTAAAATTTGGGCTAATGGGAACAGGGCTTACCCCTGCTCTGAATGCTTTGAGGTCCACGGTTCTTCTTGACCGTATGTAAAGCACCAGGGACAGGCTCCAGGGACTTTGGTGAGGAGGCAAGGGATTTGTGCCGGTCGGCCAATTTTGAGGGGTATCGGGATTCGGCACTCCTTTGGAGTGACTGCGCAAGGTGCTTCGCATACTTTTCTTCAAGATACTCCAAAAGGAATCAACCCTCCTGTATGCACATGTACCAGCTGTCGCTGGCCCTTGCATTGTCTTAAGAGAATGCCCGGTGTTTTAGCCCGCCAGCGAGCAGGGGTTGAGGGCTCATGTTTTAAGCGAAGTAGCTTTCAATGAAACTTGACAACTGTTGTCCATGCATGCGCCGAAGTTGCATGTGGAGCCTTGCACACCGGCGCAACATCACACTCAAGAAGACCCGACGCTATTACGACCCACCCCCCCCTGGCGATAAGGGAAAAAGGCTGGCGATAAGGGTGTAGGAAACTTACATCATTACATCGGTTTAGGGTTTAGGGTTTAGGGTTTAGGGTTTAGGGTTTAGGGTTTAGGGTATGTTTGCTGACGGGATAATAAAGGAGAAAAGAGAAGACAGACATGACAGAGAAAGGACTAGTAAAAAGACCAGAAAGCTAGGCCGTTTGGGCGTTTGGAAAGTGATGCGTGGAAAGACTGCTATTTTATAAGCCTTTTGTATTATTATTATTATCATTATTATTATTATTTTTATTATTATTATTATTATTATTAGTATCCTCGTAACCGCTCCTTTAATGAATATATTTTAACGGGGTTTTAATGGGGGATTCGTTCGTACATCTGTTCACCCTTGACGTGCGGTTCTCTTCATGTATCCCCGTTGTAATACTATTGTAACTCCTAGTAAATTAGCTAATGTATGAACGAAGAAAGAAACGCCCAAGAACTACGCAAAGATCGTTCATTGCGCGCATTTACAATAGAATTCGTGCATGCGCTTGAAATATTATAACTGATGCGCGTAATAATATTGTATTCTTCATAGTAATTCTTCAATGGGGAAAAGAGGTGAATGAAGCCAGCCTAATGATGTCAACCGCCAGTAGTAATATGATGTCCTTCATGAGGGATTCTTCATAGTTCTAATAGTCCTGAACGTTTAGGGTTTGGACCCTAAGCCCCAGACCCTAGACTCTAAACCCGAAACCCTAAAACCCTAAACCCGATCCAGGCCCCCCAGCTTGCTCAAGGGCTTCGTCTTGGCAGTCTTGGCAGGGATTTAGGTGTTACAAGGTCTGAGGTTTAGGGTTGAGGGTTGAGGGATTGAGGGGTTGAGGTATTGAGGGGTTGAGGGATTGAGGGATTGAGGGATTGAGAAATTGAGGGATTGAGGGATTGAGGGTTGAGGGTTCACCTTGTTGGGCTTGTTTAGAGTTACCGAAGTTGGGGTTTACGGCCTCGGGTTTCTATGGTGCCCTGAGGATGCGGGCGGCACCACATCTCCTTTACATTGAGGTTGCAGCCGAAGCTACTGGGTTTAGGGTCTGGGGTTTGGGGTTTGGGTTTGGGGCTTGAGGTTTCGGGTTTAGGGCTCAGGGTTCAGGGTTCAGGGTTCAGGGTTTAAAGTTTAGGGTTTAGGTTTAGGGTTTAGGGTTTCGGTTTCGGGTTTAGGGTTTAGGGGGTACCTCACTCCCTCATTCCCTCCCCTCTTTGCTTACTAAGAACCAGCCAGAGAAGGAGATTCCACGTCAGCCACCGGAAAACGAAACTGCAGCCAAAAAAAGTCGACTCGTGGGTTCTGGGCCCCAAGCCCTAAACCCTAAACCCTAAACACTAAACCCTAAACCCTAAACCCTAAACCCTAAACCCCTAAACCCTAAACCCCTAAACCCTAAACCCTAAACCCCTAAACCCCTAAACCCTAAACCCTGAAGCCTAAACCCTAAACCCCAAACCCTAACCACCCCCCATCCCCCCAAGCCTGCGCACCATTCGTCTCCACCGGCTCCTGGAGGGTTGGGCTTTAGGGGTTGGGTTATGGGGTTATGGGGTTTTGGGTTTTTGGGGTTATGGGGTTATGGGGTTATGGGGTTATGGGGTTATGGGGTTATGGGGTTATGGGGTTATGGGGCTATGGGGCTATGGGGCTATGGGTTTAGGGTTTAGGGTTTAGGGGGTTTAGTAGGTTAAGAGGTTTAGGGTTGAGTAGGTTGAGAGGCTTAGGGTTCAAGGCTTAGGGTTTGATAGGTTGAGAGTTAGGCCATCGCGGAGTGCGTTTCTCACTGTCTTTGCGTTGTTCGGGGCGTGGTGGGTTTAGGGTCTAGAGTCTAGGGTTTGGCATTTGGGGTTTGGGGTTTGGGGTTTGGGGTTTAGGGTTTAGGGTTTCAGGGTTTAGGGTTTAGGGGTATAAGAAAAAATCACGGCCTTGTCGAGAACGATTTGAGGCTCGAAAGAGAGCTTGAGGGAACTTTCATGATGCCCTATCTTCGATCCTGGGCCCAAAGCCTGGACTCATGGGTTTCCCATGAGTCCAGAGCAGAGGTTCAAGCGGAGATGTAACGGGCGAAAGGTGAAGTTCTACCAACCCTTCTCCCTGCCATCAAAAGGTCCTCTCCTGCTCCCCTGGATAAAGATGAACTTCACCCTAAACCCTAAACCCTAAACCCTAAACCCTAAACCCTAAACTCGAAACCCTAACCCCGAAACCCCAAACCCTAAATCGGGGGAGGCACTCCATCCTGCAGGGAAGGTATGACCCGGAGGTGTTTACACTGAAAACCCTACACCCTAATCCGAGCATCAGTTTATTTAATACCCCCACATTTAAAGAATTTTTTTTGGCCGGAAGCCCGCCGGAAGACTACTTTCCATTAGGGTGGATTTCGTATGGGACAAACCCCCCACATTTAAAGGAATTTTTTTGGGGGGTGTTCAAAAATCTGTCGGCAGGCTTCTTGTTTTGCTTGCGGAGACGCAAAGCTACAGCACCTCAGGGATCAGCAGCCTATTGTTTTTAATAGAGAATCAATACAGGGCCATGGTCCAACTATTGCGGAACCCTGCATTCCTTATTGTGGGGGGGGGGGGGGGCCCCACCAATTAATCAGATGCTCGGATTAAACCCTAAACCCTAAACCCTAAACCCCCTAACAGGTTCAGGGTTTAGGGCTTGAACCCTACATCCCTGAAGAAGCCTCCTCCTTCTTAATCCACTTCTCCGCGATGCGCTGGTTCTCCCTGATTTGCTGCTCAATGTCCTGGCTTGGTGGCTAAGGGTTTAGGGTTTAGGGTTTGGGGTTTAGGGTTTAGGGTTTGGGGTTTAGGGTTTAGGGTTAGGGTTTAGGGTTAAGGGTTGAGGGTTGAGGGTTGAGGGTTGAGGGTTTAGGGTTTAGGGTTTGGGGCATGTGGTGTTTCGGAGCTTCCCTCCTCGCGGTCGCTAGGAGGGGGTGCAGAGACGGGTCTTATTGCAAAAACTGCTTCATTTACACCAGTCAACCCCCTAAAGCTCGCAAGTGCCATGATCATGACAACTGTACAAATCTTTCGCAGCCTTGGATAAGAGTCTTCAATGACGAGGTTGCTTCAGGAAGAACTTTGGAGCAGAGGCTGGCTACCTATGACGGGGTAAACATTTGTTGACAAGATCGCTGGGCATCATCTTTTCGCTTTCATCTAGGTTTTCCTCTCTGCAGATTGGTCTGGATGTGCAGATGATATGTATTGCCATGATTTATTTTCTCGGCGCCGAATCCTTTTTGCGTGCGTGATTCGGAGCCCTTTTTTGCCAGGTCTTTCTAAGGATTCACTGCTTCTTTCCTTTTCACGGCATCGGCTTCGTGCTGAATGTCATAAAGATCTTGCAGAGACGGGTCTAGGAGTCTAGGAAAATTTGGTGGTTTCCGAAATTAGGGTTTGGGGCTTAGGGTTTATGGTGTAGGGCTGAGGGTTTAGGGTTCAGGGTTCAGGGTTCAGGGTTCAGGGTTCAGGGTTCAGGGTTCAGGGTTTAGGGTTTACGGTTTAGGGTTTAGGGTGTACCTTCTTAGGGCCTTTACTATAAGGGAATCTGACCATTTCGGGGCTACATTTGAGGTGGTCAGGGGCGTAGGAGTTCATCTTTGGTTTGGGGTGCTCTACCTGTGGACCCCAATCCCCCAAAACCTGCCGCAGCAGACACCCTAAACCCTAAACCCTAAACCCTAAACCCTAAACCCTGAGAAGCGTAAGCTTCGTTCTGCGGGTTTAGGGCATAGGGTTTCAGGTTGTGAGGGCTCCAGGGGGTTTTAAGGGCTCAGGGGCCGAGGGTTTCGCCTTGGGCAGCCATAGACCCCGAAAGGACTGATATCTTTCAAGAGCCCCGCGCGGGGAGTTTCTCGAAATCTCGGGGTCCTCCAACCCTAAACCCTAAACCCTAAACCCTAAACCCTGAACCCTGAACCCTGAACCCTGAACCCTAAAACCCTAACCCTAAGGGGGGGTGGGGGCAGGTCCTTTGCGAGGCGGAGTCCGCTATAATGAGAGTACAGAGGGGCCCTCTCGAAGATTCAACTGTCGGCTTAGGGCTTGGGGTTTGGGGTTTAGGGTCTAGGGTCTAGGGTTTAGGGTTTAGGGTTTAGGGTTTAGGGTGCAGGGTTTAGGGTTTAGGGTTTAGGGTTTAGGGTTTAGGGTTTAGGGTGTAGGGTGTAGGGTGTAGGGTGTAGGGTGTAGGGGGACAGGCTGTTTGATACCAGATTCGCAGCTCGTTAGTCCAACTTTCGATATCAGCGAGGCTGATATCGTGGCCCTTCACCACTTCATGCAGCTCCAACGGCGAGAGCAGACGGTCCGTCCACGTGTTGCACTCAGCACTCAGATGGTCCTTGTCGCCAGATGTTCCCAGAAGCTTGAAAATTGGCTCCCCTTCATAGCGGTCCACATTGTCCCTCCCTTTTGACATGAGAGACACCGCTTCAGCCAAAAACTCACAGGCTCTGGTATCATCATCATACACCATTTCATCCTCCTCTGTTTCTCCCTGTACCATCTCCGCATAGGGATTAGGGTTCAGGGCTTAGGGTTTAGGGTGCAGGATGTAGGGTGTAGGGTTTGGCCCTAAGCCTGAACCCGAAGCCCCGAAGCCTAACTCTTCATCCCCCACTTCCCCCAAAACACCCTAGCACCCCCTGAAACTCCCAAAACCCCCTCAAACCCTAAACCCCCCTACAACCGCGAAACCCCAAACCCTACACCCCCTAAACTCTAAACCACCTAAACCCTAAGCCCCCTAAACCCCCTTAACCCTGGACCCTAAACCCTAAACCCCGTAAAGCCTAAACCCCCATAAACCCCCTAAACCCTAGGCCCTGATCTTGCGCTGAACCCTAAACCCCCTAAACCCCCTAAACCCCCTAAACCCCCTAAACCCCCTAAACCCCCTAAACCCCCTAAACCCCTAGACCCCCTAAACCCCCTGCACCCCCTAAACCCAAACCCTAAACCCTAAACCCTAAACCCCCTAAACCCTAAACCCTAAACCCCAAACCCCAAACCCTAAACCCTAAACCCTAAACCCCCCCCCCCACCGCCAAACCCGAAACCACGCGACCCTGCCTCGTCCCAGTGTCCCTCATCATCGAGATCCTCGCAGAACTCTTGGAATGCTTCGGTGCAGACATCTCGGGTTGACCCCTTGAAAGCCCTCTGAAATAAAACGACCTGAAGGGTTTCGGGTTTAGGGTTTAGGGTTTAGGGTTTGGGGTTTGGGGTTTGGGGTTTGGGGTTTGGGGTTTGGGGTTTGGGGTTTGGGGTTTTTGGGGTTTTTGGGGTTTGGGGTTTGGGGTTTGGGGTTTGGGGTTTGGGGTTTGGGGTTTGGGGTTTGGGGTTTGGGGTTTTTGGGGTTTGGGTTTGGGGTTTGGGGTTTGGGGTTTGGGGTTTGGGGTTTGGGGTTTGGGGTTTGGGGTGTGGGGTTTGGGGTTTGGGGTTTGGGGTTTGGGGTTTGGGGTTGGGGTTTGGGGTTTGGGGTTTGGGGTTTGGGGTTTGGGGTTTGGGGTTTGGGGTTTGGGGTTTGGGGTTTGGGGTTTGGGGTTTGGGGTTTAGGGGCGCATTCCTAAATCTGATCCTCTTAAGCCCGATGTGGGAAAATGTAGAATGACCCCAGGGGCCTTATCCAGTTATTGGGAGGTTTCCTTTTTCCTGGGTTTGGGGCTTGGGAGGGTTTAGGGTTTAGGGTCTAGGGTTTAGGTTTAGGCGGTTTATGGGGGTTTAGAGTTTAGGGAGTTTAGGGTTGAGGATTCCCGCCCCCTGACTCCCAGGCACTGCGGAAGTTTTCAGGATGACAAGGCTCGAACATCTGCAGACCGGCGGGGACCCTGGACCCCAATCCCGAAACCTTAAAAACCCCCAAAACCCCAACCCCCAAACCCAAAACACAAGCCCTAAACCGCCCTAAACCCTAAACCCTAAACCCCAAACCCTAAACCCTAAACTCTAAACGCCCAAACCCAAACCTAACCATTGTCGTCGGCTTCCTCCGAGGTGGACCAATGGGATTCCGCATATGTCTCGTCCTCAGGCAGGCAGGAGACTGCGTCTAGGGATTCTGCCTTGGACCCTTAAGGTTGCACCCTTGGCTTTAGGGTTTAGGGTTTTTCAGTTTAGGGTTTGGGGTTTAGGGTTGTACCCTTGGGTTTAGGGTTTAGGGTTTGCGGTTTAGGGTTTGGGGTTGACATGGGGTTTGGGGTTTAGGGTTTAGGGTTTGGGGTTTGGGGTTGGGGTTTAGGGTTTAGGGTTTGACCCTTGAGGTTGTACCCGTGGCTTTTGGGGTCCCTTTTTTAATGATCCTTCAGGTAGGATATAGGCCATAGAACCACTATCTGCTTAAAAACCGCCCAAAAATGATATATGTCATTCCTTATAAGGGCATCCCCAAAGGGGCAGTATCGGGTTTAGGGTTTAGGGTGTTCTTAAGCAAATGGTAGACTAGGAGTATATTAAGGGGAACCATTAGGGGTACAGCCTTGGGGGTCAAATCCTAAACCCTAAGCCCTAAACCCTAAACCCTAATCCCTAAACTAAGCCCTACTACTTCAAGGTTCTTCCATTCTTGCGGGGGCACAGGCCCTGCAAAAACCCTTGAAGCCTGCAAGCCCCTGACTCTGCTCACCTAAGCGATGACCCTGCAAACCCCACAAACTCAAACCCAGCGAAATCCTACGAATCTTACAAGCCCACAAACCCTGCAAACCCTACAAACCCTAAACCCAACCCTGCAAGCATCACAAACACGAGTTGGTCCTAGCCCTAAACCCTGAACCCGAAACTCTAAACCCTAAACCCGAAACACCAAACCCGAAACCCTAAACCCTAAGCTGCATTTCAGAGAGCGGCCATCGAGGAGTCTTTGGAGTGCCTCGAGCGGGTGTCCTCCATTGGAGGGGGGTGGCGGGGCCGGGTTGCTGGGGGATAGGGTTTAGGGTTTAGGATTTAGGGTTTAAGGTTTAGGGTTTAGGGCTTAGGGTTTAGAGTCTTGGGCTTAGGGTTTAGAGTCTTGGGTTTAGGGTTTAGGGTTTAGGGTTTAGGGTTTAGGGTTTAGGGTTTAGGGTTTAGGGTTTAGGGTTTAGGGTTTAGGGTTTCGGGTCTTTCCCAAGTTGCCTTTGGAGAACTAACTAGCAAGTTGATCTTGAGGACCGACGGACTCAGGATTCTTGTGCCGGATTTCTGCGCGCCGTTTAGGGTTTTAGGGTTTAGGGTTTAGGGTTTGGGGTTTAGGGTTTAGGGTTTAGGGTTCAGGGTTCAGGGTTTAGGGCTCGTGAGTAGCCCTGAATAAGCATGGGAACCCCGACAGGAACCACATTCTTAAAAACTCCCACATGTCCTCTGTTCGGGCGCGCTGCGATCGGCTGTTTCGACTACGACGTCCCTGTTGCGTGGCGCCATGTCGCGCCCCACACCCTGAACCGAACCGCAAGCCCTAAACCCTCAACCCTAAACCCTAAACCTTAAACCCTACACCCAAAACCCTAAACGCTAAACCCAACCCGCTCTGCAGTCCTGAAACTTCCTGAAACCTCGACCCCACAGCTTCCACCCCAAGCACGCTGCGCCGCTGCGCCTTCCAATCTGCACACGAGTCCTCCGCCTGTGGACGGACATGACGGACAATCCAGAAACCGGGTTGAGTGGGTGGGGGTACAGGGCACCGACTCCCGCTCCTGCGTTTGGGGCGACAGTGCAGCAGCTGGGACCCGCGCGGAATTTAGGGTCTAACAATAGGTTATGCATTATTTATTAGTAGAAAAATATATCCCTATGTATTCTTGTATATCCTTATGCTTTCTTATGTTAGTATTTATTGTACGATATTCTATATTGTTCTGTACTCACATTATTATATGCTATTGTATATTACTATGCACTTATATATATATATATATATATTCGGCAGGAAAATGGATTTGTGAATGCCTATTTTGATTCGGGCATGTTTGAAAGGGTTCGGCTCTCCTGCACCTCGTTCCTGAGGAACAGCTGGATCCAGTGCCCAGGCTCCTGGGGCAAGTGGATTCTTGAGGTCCAAATAAAAGTCTAGGTTGCCCAGTAACCTAGGATTAAAAAGGGTGCCCCTTTTTTGCTGAAAGGGGTTTATAGGGGAACCTAGAGCCCCAAAAAAGGGAATAAGGGCACTATTGGGTATCCTAGAAGTGTTATTGGTATAGCCTGCTTGCCTCCATATCTCCCATGCGCACCTCCTCCTCTTCCATGGCAACTGGCTCCTCCTCCATTTCCTGGCCAATGGGCGGCTTTCTGCAGTTCAGGTATCCCTAAACCCTAAACCCTAAACCCTAAACCCTAAACCCTAAACCCTAAACCCGGTCGGGACTTGAGGATTAGGGTTACAGGCCTTACATGGGGCAAACGGGTTCTTGAGGTCCCTAAACCCTAAACCCTAAACCCTAAACCCTAAACCCTAAACCCTAAACCCTAAACCCTGAAGCCCCAGCGAAATATCACACGAACAGCTTGCCAGCCTGCAGATCTTCCATGGCTAGCTCTGACTTCTGCGCTTCCTGACCAGCGACTTTTTTGCTAGGGCTTAGGTTTTGGGTCTTGGGTTTTGGGTTTAGGGTTTTAGGGTGCTAGGGTTTTAGGGTTTTAGGGTTTTAGGGTTTTAGGGTTTAGGGTTTAGGGTTTAGGGTTCAGGGTTCAGGGTTTAGGGCTGCCCAGCCTCCTTGACATCTGCGCCAAGACCCATGGGATGTGCTGCCTCATCCATGTCCTTGCACCCCAGCAAGGATTCGGGGATTTACAGCGTTTAGGAGCAATTTAGAAAAGACCCTAAACCCCAAATTTCCAAACCCTAAACCCTAAACCCTAAACCCTAAACCCTAAACCCCACAACCCCACAACCCACAACCCTAAACCCTAAACCCTAAACCCTAAACCCTAAACCCTAAACCCTAAACCCTAAACCCTAAACCGCTGCTAGCCCCTGCTCAAAAAGGGTCTAAGGTTGTCAGTTCGCGCTTTAGGGATTGCCAGGCCTCCCGCTGCGGCTCTCTGTGACCCACGTCCTGGCAGAGGGCCAGACCCGAAACTTGGGATGTTCCCCCTTATACGAACAGTCCTTTAGGGTTTAGGGTTTAGGGTTTAGGGTTTAGGGTTTAGGGTCTAGGGTCTAGGGTCTAGGGTCTAGGGTCTAGGGTTTGGGGATACTATTTGGGATGTTCCCCCTTATACTAACAGTCCTTACTGGGAACCCTTATTATCACCCCTGTTCACCCTACTTTGGAGTAGACCCTGGAAAAAAGTATATACTTTTTAGGTACAAGTCGCTAAAAATAGGCACCCAGAAGCAAAAAAAGTATTGAGGTACAGTACTCCAAAACCCAGTTCAGGACGGCTAGTATACTGACTGCAAAACTCTGGCACTTCGAGCTCGGGAGCTCCTGGACCCCTAAACCCTAAACCCTAAACCCCCTAAACCCCCTAAACCCCCTAAACCCCCTAAACCCCCTAAACCCCCTAAACCCCCTAAACCCCCTAAACCCCCTAACCCCCTAAACCCCCTAAACCCCCTAAACCCCCTAAACCCCCTAAACCCCCTAAACCCCCTAAACCTCCTAAACCCCCTAAACCCCCTAAACCCCCTAAACCCCCTAAACCCCCTAAACCCCTAAACCCCCTAAACCCCCTAAACCCCCTAAACCCCCTAAACCCCCTAAACCCCCTAACCCCCCTAAACCCCCTAAACCCCCTAAACCCCCTAAACCCCCTAAACCCCCTAAACCCCCTAAACCCCCTAAACCCCCTAAACCCTAAACCTCAAACTCTGACGCCCAAAACCTTTCAAAGACCAACGCAGGCAGGTTTCCAGACGAGATGAAAGACAGCCGAGGGCGGAACCAATGCGGTGATCATGATAGTGATGACGATGATGGCAGCTGTGGTGACGATGAACAACGGCTTCACAAGACCACCGCAAAAAGTGAAGAAAAGATCCCAAAACGGCTAGACTTTAGGGTTTCAAGTTTTTCGAGCTTGCTTAGCGTTCCCAACCTCCGAATCCAAGACCCCAAACCCCACACCTTCCTGAAGCTTCTAACAGCATCCTGCCTGTCCCCGAAGCCCCAGAGCCGCGACCCTTCAGCGTTTAGGGCATGCGGCTTGATCCCAAACCCCTAAGCCCTAAGCCTTGCATGCTTGAACCCTTCCCCCAACAAATGTGAACGACCAGGGCAAGCTTTTTTGAACAACGGGGGCAGCCAACCGTGAGCCTAAATCCTACACCCTAAGCCCTGTTTTCCCATTGAAGTCAGGATGCGGGATTTTCTTCGGCCTCATTTCTCGGCCTTGGGCAGGGACTTTGGGTTGTCGGGGTCAAGGGTTTGGGGTGTAAAGTTTCTCGTGGAATCGGGCTCATAATCATAGGGGGCCGACTGGAAAAGATGGGCGCATTGAGTAGTTTATAATATAACTATGGAGTGACAACACGCGGGTTGGAATTTCAGATTGTCCTACACCCCAAACCCCTCAACCGTAAACCCTAAACCCTACACCGCACCCCGAAACCCCCAAACCCCAAAAACCCTAAACCCCAAACACACAAACCCCCAAAACGAAACCCGCGAATCCCAAATCCCCGAAGCTAGTCTGCATTCCGACCTCCACAGCTTCTGCGCTATGTCACAGTAAACCCCAAACCCCACACTCCAAACTCTAAACCCTGAACCGCCAACCCCCAAACCCTGAACTGCCAAACCCCAAAACTTGAACCCAAAACCCCTAAACCACAAACCCCAAACCCTAAACCCCAAACCCTAAACCCTAAACCCCAAACCCTAAACCCTAAACCCCATACCCGAATCCCTAAACCCGAAACCCTAAACCCCAAACCCTAAACCCCAAACCCTAAACCCGAGGATCCCTTCATCTGTAAGCTCAGGGCGTGAGCTGCGGCGTCTCCTGCAGTCGAGGAGTCGAGGGCTTCGGGGTTGTTAGGGTTCAGGGTTTAGGGTTTCGGGTTTGGGGTGTAGGGTTTAGGGCTTAGGGCTTAGGGTTTAGGGTTTAGGGTTTAGGGTTTAGGGTTTAGGGTTTAGGGTTTAGGGTTTAGGGTTTAGGGTTTAGGGTTTAGGGTTTAGGGTTTAGGGTTTAGGGTTTAGGGTTTCGAGTTCAGGGTTGAGGGTTTAAGGGTTTAAGGGTTTAGGAATTGAGGAATTGAGGAGTTTAGGGTTTAGGGTTGCAGGGTTTCAGGGTTTAAGGGCTGAGGGTTTAGAGTTTAGGGGTTCGGGTTTTGGGTTTAAGCGGGTTGAGGCTTGAGGGTTGAGGCTTTAGATGTTTGGTTTAGGGTTGAGGGTTTAGATTTTAGGGGTTAGGGTTTCTTTCCATAGGGTTTGGGTTTGAAGGGTTTGAAGGGCTTAGGTTGCCAGCTGCGCAGCTACTCTCTCTTTAGAAGCCCTCACAAAAGGCCATTACGCGGATACTGACGCGCCTAGCTAAGACCCTAAACCCTAAACCCTAAACCCTAAACCCTAAACCCTAAACCCTTGGTTCGTGGTCAATCCCTCCCCGGGCCCCCTCCTCGCGAATTTTCAAGACACGATGTTTCTCCTTCTATACCATTTGCCAACCCTCCGCATATTTTTAAGTTATCTTAAGCATTCGCGGGGGCTTGCCAAGGTTTAGGGCTTAGATTTTTGGGGTTTGGGGTTTAGGGTTTAGGTTTTGGGTTTAAGGTTCAGGGTTTCGGGTTTGGGGCTTAGAGTGTTGAGTTCTTTGACCTGGAGGGATTCGGGGACATGGAGGCTTTAGGGGCACATCCTCAGGGGTCCGGGTAGGACTTCCCTGATAAAATCCTACAGCCCTAAAACCCTAAAGCCTTGAAACCCTAACACCCAAAACCCCAAAAACCCTAAACCCCAGAGCCTGCACCCCGTAAACTCAACAAAACCCACAGCCTCGGGAATGGGCGGCGGCGGCGCAGAAAGCACCGTCCTCGGGTGCGTGAGGGTCAGGGGGTTGGGATTTCAGGCCTACGCCTCAGGGTTTCGGGGGCGGTGGAAGGTTGAGGGTCTAGTTGGTCTAGGCCCTCTTAGCCCTAAACCCTAAAGCCTCAACCCTAATCCCTGCAACCCAAACCCCAACCGACCCCAATCCGCCGCGGCTGCGCAAGGCGGTTTAAGACCTGATCCTGAGCTCTCCGACAATGAATGGCCTAGGGTTTAGGCTTTGGGCTTTGGGCTTTGGGCTTCGGGCTTCGGGCTTTGGGCTTTGGGCTTTGGGCTTCGGGCTTTGGGCTTTGGGCTTCGGGCTTTGGGTTTTGGGGGGATTTGGGGGGATTTGGGGATTTGGGGGTTTAGGGGTTTAGGTGTTTAGGGGTTTCGGGGTTTAGGGGTTTAGGGGTTTAGGTTTAGGGTTTGGGTTTAGGGTTTTGGGTTTGGGGTTTGGGGTTTGGGGTTCGGGGTTCGGGGTTTGGGGTTTAGGGTTTCGGGTTTAGGCTTTGGGGTTACTCTACATTCGCACGTGCTGATGGCGAGTAGAGATAGGAGTGGCTGGCTCGGGTTAAAATGGGTGTAGGGTTTACGGCGTGCCTCTAAATGGAGCCACCAGCTAAGCCTAATCCTTTAAACCTCAAACCCTCGAACTCTTAAACCTGAACCCTAGACCCCTACCTCTAAACCCTCAAACCCCTTAAACCCTAAGCCCCCAAACCCCTCACCCCCAAACCCCTACCAAAAACCCAAACCTGCCAAAACCCTAAACCGTAAACCCCTTCGCTACTCATTCATTGCTCAAGAACTCCCCAAAAAGTGAAAATTATTCTTCCTTGTAGGGGTAATGTAGGGATTACTATCTTTCAGGTTTTTGGGGTTCTTCAGCAAGTACCCTAAACCCTGCCCCCGAAACCCTGAACTCTAAACCCTAAATCCTAAACCCTAAACCCTAAACCCTAGACCCTAGACCCTAAACCCGAAACCCCCAAACCCTAAACCCTAAACCCTCAAGCCAACGTCTTTAGGAGGCCAGGCCGATGTGACGGCGCAGGCGCGGAAGGAGGCCTTGCAGTGGGTTTCGTGAAGATCAGGGTTTAGGGTTTAGGGTTTAGGGTTTAGGGTTTAGGGTTTGGGGTTTGGGGTTTAGGGTTTAGGGTTTAGGGTTTAGGGTTCAGCATCTCACGTCCAAGCATTCACTAGTCAAGCAATTTCTCGAGCGTTGGAAAATACCCACCCGCCCGAAGAATCCCATAACATTAAGAAAATATTCCACTTTCATTTTTTGGATAATCGTCGGCAAGGCGCATTTTGGGTGTTGCGGACGAATGTCATTAAGATAAGCCCAAATTGGGCCTTGATTTAAAACCAAATTCGTCGGCAAGGCGCACTTTGGGCCTTGCCGACAAATTTCACTAAGGCATTTTGGGCCTTGCCGACGAATCCATTAAGGTTTCAAACCTTCAGGATTCGTCGGCAAGGCTCAAATTTGGGGGTCAAATTTGGGCCTTGCCGACGAAATTTTAGGCTCGAATTGGCCTTGCCGACGAATTCGTCGGCAAGGCTCAAATGTGGGCCTTGCCGACGAACGCATTAAGGTTTCAAACCTTCAGGATTCGTCGGCAAGGCTCAAATCTGGGCCTTACCGACGAATCCATTAAGGTCGGGGGTCAACTTTTGGCCTTGCCGACGAGTTCACTATGGTTTAAATATACATATGAAAGAGAGTGTTTGGGGTTTAGGGTTTAGGGTTTAGGGTTTAGGGTTTAGGGTTTAGCGTTTAGCGTTTAGCGTTTAGCGTTTAGGGTTTAGTTCCGGGGTTCAGGGTCTGGGGCTTAGAGCGTTTTGAGGTTGAGGGTTGGGGGTTGAGGGAGCTCGGGCGTTTTGGGCAT
The DNA here is from genome assembly GCA_905221605.1 of Symbiodinium natans. Classification (NCBI taxonomy): domain Eukaryota; class Dinophyceae; order Suessiales; family Symbiodiniaceae; genus Symbiodinium; species Symbiodinium natans. The sequence goes on along the minus strand of CAJNDS010002708.1, from coordinate 252,704 downwards.
GTTGAGGAACCTCAGAAGATTTATGGTTTAGGGTTTACGGTTGAAGGTTTAGTGGGCCTTGTGAGAGAAACCCCCGAACCACAACCCCAAACCCCTAAACCCGAAGTCCTGATAATCTAAACCCTTACAGCTGAAAACCAAACAGCAAGCAAATGTCTCGCCATAAGGGCGTTGTACCTGTGATGGCTTTTCGTCTTCTCGAACGTGTCTCGCTTGAAACAGGGTTCACAGTACTCCTATTTGCTATATATATATATATATATATATATGTATAAGGGGTTCTTTATGAATCTTGGTCATTATATCTATTGGATGTTCGTTTGGGGATACCAATAACCCGAATCCCTGGACCCTACACCCTAAACCCCAACCCTAAACCCTGAACCCTACTTCATGTGGTAACCAACTCCCCACAGAACTTCCCATTGAAACAAGGAACGGGGGCTCTCTTTGGGGTTTAGCGTTTTAGGTTTAGGGTTTATGGTTTAGGGTTTAGGGTCTAGGGTTTAGGGTTTAGGGTTTAGGGTTTAGGGTTTAGGGTTTAGGGTTTAGGGTTTAGGGTTTAGTTAGGGTTTAGGGTTTAGGGTTTAGGGTTTAGGGTTTAGGGTTTAGGGTTTAGGGTTTAGGGTTTAGGGTTTAGGGTTTAGGGTTTAGGGTTTAGGGTTTAGGGTTTAGGGTTTAGGGTTTAGGGACCCGTTCAGAAGCCATTTCATGGCGGAAACGAACGAGGAGATAGACGCAGGAATAAGCTGCTTTTAACCGTGGCAGGTCACCATAACCCCAATCCCTAAACGGGTTTCAGGTTCCTGGGTCGAAGGGTTTAGGATTGAGGGTTGGATCTGTCTTCAGGCGCCTACGCCGGGTACGCCTCGCCCAGGACCGGTTTTTTGCCTGCAGGCGGATTTAGGGTTTAGGGTTTAGGGTTTAGGGTTTAGGGTTCAGGGTTTAGGGTTTAGGGTTTAGGGTTTAGGGTTTAGGGTTTAGGGTTTAGGGTTTAGGGCTTAGGGTTTAGGGTTTAGGGTTTAGGGTTTAGGGATGAGGGTTCCAAACCCAAAACCCCAGCATGTGCAGAGCTTTAGGGTTTAGGGTGTTTTTGGCTTTGGGGTTTAGGGTCTGCTAAGGGTCTGCTAGGACCCTAGTGGCCGCCTTCTTCCCTTTTTTCCAAACTTAAGCCCTCCCCCCCTGCAAACCTACTTGAGCAAGAAAGTGTTCGGGCTTATCAGGGCTTAGGGTTTGCAGCCACCGTACCCGGAATCCGATCCTCTCAGCCCTTCCCAGGCCCTACCTTGCAAGCTTATGGGTGCCGACCCCGAATCTGGGTCTACTGTCTCACCACCGCCCCCCACCCAAACCCTAAGCCCTAAACCCGGAACACTAAGCCCTAGGCCCTCAACAGCAACCCCCGCCCTTGCATAGCAAGTGCAGGCCAAGATCCGGACTCTCCTGCAACGAATAAGGAGGAAACCCGAAACCCTATAAGGGCTTAGGGTTTAGGGTTTAGGGTTTAGGGTTTAGGGTTTAGGGTTTAGGGTTGAGGCGCTGCTGGAGTGTCGGATTGTTCTTAGAGTCTCCCAGGGCCCCTTTTCCTGGTGCCCCACTCCCCCTCAAGGCCCTTTGTGACTAACCCTAAACCCTAAACCCTAAACCCTAAACCCTAAGACCCTAAGACCCTAAGACCCTAAGACCCTAAGACCCTAAGACCCTAAGACCCTAAGACCCTAAGACCCTAAGACCCTAAGACCCTAAGACCCTAAGACCCTAAGACCCTAAGACCCGAAACCGTAACCCCCTCCCCTAACACCCCCTAAACAAGACTGTAGGGTGCTGTCCCAGGCCACTTGGGTCCATGGAAATGTTTAAGGCGTCGGAATTTCGGGCTATTCCAGGGCTTTCGGCCTTCGGGTTTAGCAGGGGCCATTGGGGTATAGGGGGGCCCATACCAGCAGGCTTGAGGGCTTAGGGTTTAAGGTTTAGGGTTTAGGGTTCAGGGTTTGGGGTTCAGGGGTTAGGGTTAGAGGTTTACATTCTAGGGTTTGGAGTTTAGGGGGTTGGGGTTTGGGGCAATCAAACAAAGTCCCAAGCATCAAAATGCAACCTGGGCGCCATCGCCACCAGATTCCACGGTGGGGCCGTCTCTGCTCTACGTTGCGGTTGAAGGGTTGTAGGGATCAGGGCCTAACCCTAAACTCTAAACCCGAACCTTTAGGGTTCAGGGATACTAGGACAGAGGGCGGGAAGGGGAACCGACTACCCCAGACAAGAAGTCCATCTAACCGGGACTTGTTCAAACATTGGCTTACATGTATTTCTTCATTCCCTATGTATATACATATATATATATATATATATATGTGTATACATGTATACACATACAAGACTTCTGTATGTATGTATGCATGTATGTAGGTATGTAGATATGAAGGTATGAAGGTATGTATGCATGTATGTGGGCTTAGGGTTAGGGTTTAGGGTTGAAGGGCTTAAGCTTAAACCTTAAACGGGGCTCTTTCTGGGCCAGGCAACAAGTCGCCCCCTCAGCTCAAGGGGGTGCAACTCAGGGTTCGCGATTGCTCACCACTACTCCACAAGGCTCAGGGTTTAGGGTTTAGGGTTTAGGGTTTAGGGTTTAGGGTTTAGGGTTTAGGGTTTAGGGTTTAGGGTTTAGGGTTTAGGGTTAAGGGCTTAGGGTTTAGGGCTTAGGGCTTAGGGCTTAGGGCTTAGGGTTTAGGGTTTAGGGTTTAGGGTTTCGGGTTTCGGGTTTCGGGTTTCGGGTTTACCCCCCCCCCCCTGAACCGCCCTCCCTAGAAGGACCCCCATAACTTTCTGGGCACCCCTATCCCGGTTTCGCGTTTTGGGTTTGCCGACTCGGGGATTGAGGGTTTCGGTTTTGGGGTCTAGGGGTTGGGTCTTGCGGTTTACCCTAAACCCTAAACCCATACCAAAAGCCCTAAACCCTACACCCTGAACCCTGAACCCTAAACCAAGATTGGTCCATGAAAACCCTTCCCGGCACAAATTATACAAAAAACACCCAATGTCGTACCAGGAAGCGTGGCACCCTAACCCCTAAACCCTAAACAACCCAAAACCATAAACAACCCAAAACCCTAAACAACCCTAAACAACCCTAAACAACCCTAAATAACCCTAAACCCAAAACAAACCTGAACAACCCTGAACAACCCTTTACTAAACAACCCTAAACCCTAAACCCTAAACACTGCGAAATCCTCACAGGAGAGCACCAGGAATCCACTCCAACTGACCCTAAACCCTAAACTCTAAACCCTAAACCCTAAACCCTAAAACCCTAAACCCCAAACCCTAAACCCTAAACCCTAAACCCTATACCCAACTGACGGCCAGTTCAGGGGGCTCAGGGCTCAGGATGGGAGGGTGTCAGGAGGGCTTAGGGCCCTAAGCCCTAAACACTAGGGTCTAGGGTTTGGGGTTTAGGGTTTAGGGCTTAGGGTTTTGGGTTTGGGTTTTGGGTTTTGGGTTTTGGGTTTTGGGTTTTGGGTTTTGGGTTTTGGGTTTTGGGTTTTGGGTTTTGGGTTTTGGGTTTTGGGTTTTGGGTTTTGGGTTTTGGGTTTTGGGTTTTGGGTTTTGGGGTTTGGGTTTTGGGTTTTGGGGTTTAGGGTTTAGGGTTTAGGGTTTGGGTTTGGGTTTGGGTTTTGGGTTTTGGGTTTTGGGTTTTGGGTTTTGGGTTTTGGGTTTTGGGTTTTGGGTTTTGGGTTTTGGGTTTTGGGTTTTGGGTTTTGGGTTTTGGGTTTTGGGGGTTCGGCACAACACCCAACAAGCCCGAAACTCCGTTTGCACCGACGTGTGCAGTCTATCCCGGCTTCTCCCCGCCCCTCCGCCTTGCCTGAAGTGGCAGTGCTGGCACGAGATCGCGTTCTACATGGTTGAGGGTTTGGGACTTAGTATTTGGGGTTTAGGGCTATCTAATTCCTAAACCCTAAACCCTAAACCCTAAACCCTAAACCCTAAACCCTAAACCCTAAACCGTTTGCCTAAACCCGAAAAAGCCCCTCTTCAGGTCCGCAAGGCGTGCAGGGACCTAGGGAGGTCCGGATCACAGGTCTTGAGAGGCACATCTTCCTCCTTCCCGGGAGTGGCCCTCCGGTAGGCCGCGGCTGCTTTTCGCAGACCTCACTTGAGGAGGGCCTCTCCGAAATGCACCCCGCTGGTTTGGACTTTTTGTTATAAGTTATAAGTATGGCTTTTGTTATAAGTTATAAGTATGAATATGAGTATTACTATCTATGATGATTGCTTTTTGTTATTTGTTTTGTTGTGGCTTAGGGCCTGGAAGTTTGTTTTTAGAGTGTGGGCTTCTTGCTTCACTACTAGTTCAGAAGGCTGATGCACTGTCCGCGCGGCAGGGTGCGGCACTCACACATAAGCCAGCAACCGCAGAGCCACGAAATGCAGCAAACACCCTCCTGGCTGGTTAGGTTTTGAGGCGTAGGATGTAGGGTTGGGTCGATAAGTCCCGATTTTGAACTTCCCAGGCACGTGTCAGCCTAGCTGCATCTCCCGCTTGTGCGTGAGTTCATCGGAAGGAGAAGCACCATCAGACCTCTACACGTCCTGGAAAACATAACATATGGCAAAGCCTGACAGGTTCGCCCGTCAAGCAAGTTAAGGCCTTTGCCAGAGCCGTTGAAATCAAACCCTTTGGGTGTGTCGACTCCCGCGCGCTCGGCCGTGCTTGCACAGCACAGTCTATGTCTGTGTCGAGCCCTCAAACCATAAGCTCGAGCCCCAGGCCCCCAGCCCTTGCAATGGCAGCTAAAGACCTAAAACCCTAAAAACCCTAAAAACGCTAAAAATGCTAAAAAAACCCTAAACAACCCTTAAACACCCTAAAAAACCCTTACCCAAAAAAAACCCAACAAGTCCCAAAATAATCCGACAAGACCCTATAAGTAAACCCTGAAGGTCCTGCTGTCTCAGCAATGGGTTTATAGGGTTTAGGGTGGCACGAACCATTCTCCCAAATTGATGACGAGACTAGCCTCAGGGGCTGAAAGGCTTAAGTTCAAGGTCGAGCGTTTAGCGCTTCGGGTTCAGGGTTGAGGGTTTAGGGTTTAGGGTTTAGGGTTCAGGGTTCAGGGCTTAGGGTTCACGGTTTAGGGTTTAGGGTTTAGGGTTTAGGGGCTTCGGAATGGTAGTGCAAAGACTTACGACAAGCATCCCAGCTGCTCACCGGCCGGAGAACTGCCGGCCCGGATGCTGGAAAGCTGCTTTCTCAAGAGCCGATGCTGACACAGAAGAGCTTCCTGCACACTTGAACTCTACCCCGAACCCTAAGCCCTAAACCCCAAACCCTAAACCCTAAACCCTAAACCCTAAACTCCACATCTCCCGCATCCGAGCCGGCATGTTGGAGCGCAGGGCCGAGGAAATGTGGCGAATCTACGCGGCTAAAGCTGCACATTACGATCGGGTTTAGGGCTAAGGGTTTAGGGTTTAGGGTTTGGGGTTTGGGGTTTAGGGTTTAGGGTTTAGGGTTTAGGGTTTAGGGTTTAGGGTTTAGGGTTTGCCGTGATAGGGCCTGGATGCTGTGAAGGTTAGTTAGGTTTCGGAACAAGCTCGAAAGCTTCGTGAGGTGCGAAGAGCAGCTTTGGCTTTGGATTGTGGAGGGCCATCTAACACCTTTCTCCCACCCCACGCCGTCCAAGGCGGCCTTTTAGGGTGTAGGCCTAAACTCCACTTCTAAAAACTTATTCAGTTTCATGACGTTCGTTGGGTCCGAGAGTCCAAGGAATTGGGGGGTCGGGAGGCAGAAAACACCCTGCCCAGCCTGGCCTGAGGCATCTGGTCCTTGGGCATCCGTGAGGGGTCTCTAGGATGGGGCACCCGAGGTTCCGGTACGGACCCCCCATGCTGTGGAACCTCGGTCGGCTTGTGCAGGTCAAAGGGCTTAAGCGCCGCCCCCCAATGTAGGGGGGGGCGGCCTAGGCCCTGAGTTTAGGGTTTAGGCTTTTGGGTTTAGGGTTTAGGGTTTAGACGGCTTAGGGTTTAGGGCTTCTCGCTGCGCGCGCAGTAGATTTCATGCAGAGATGGCGCCCCAACACACCCAGGGGGTGTGAGGGGGCGGCATATGTCGCGGCGGCGAATACTTTATTTGGACCCACCACAACCAGAAAGGTTGGGTTGTTCTAATTTTTCGCACCCCCTGCTTACGCTGGCATCCGCCCATTTTTTCTCCTTTTAGGGTTTCCGGCTAACGCCCTAAATTCCCACTTCCCACCCCCATCCTTTAAATAGAGGGTTTAGTGAGTTTGGTAGGAGCACCTGGACGGAGGAAGTATTTTGGAAGCAGGCAATTGAGTGGATTTTAGGCCTAGACCCTGAAAGGAATAGGTGAGGGTGGTTTTGCCGCCTGAGACGGCGTGGGGTGGGATAAAAAGGTTAGATGGCCTTTGGGCCAAAGCTGCCTTTCACATGCTACGAGGCTTTCGAAGCCAGTCTGCATCCTAACCTTCACAGCTTCTGCGCCATGTCACAGCAAACCCTAAACAGTAAACCAGGGCATTTGGGTGTCGGGCGATTGGGCTTCAGGGTCTTTCGAGCTTGACGGCAAGTCAAGGGTTTCGGGCTTTAGGCTTTAGGGTTGTAGGGCTTTAAGGCTGTAGGGCTCGGTTGAAGGCTCCAGGGCTTAGGGCTTAGGGTCTAGGGTTTAGGGTTTAGGGTTTAGGGTTTAGGGTTTAGGGTTTAGGGTTTAGGGTTTAGGGTTTAGGGTTTAGGGTTTAGGGTTTAGGGTTTAGGGTTTAGGGTTTTACGTGCTTGCTTCGGACCGCCGCGCTACTGCCGATCAGGCGACCAGTCACTGGCCTGCGCGGGACGGTTTCTGCCACGTGGTTTCAGGGTGAGGGTTTAGGGTTTGGGGTTTAGGGTTTGGAGATTACGGCTTAGGGTTAGCCTGCTTTAGTAGGGGCCCCGTGAATTGAGTCCATCTGGCCGGGCCATTGTTTGGGGGTGTGCGGTGGGGAAGGTCAAATCGTCCGGGTGTCGCAAGAAAATTCCGTGCGACGCGCCTTTAAAATCAATGGCCGGGCATCGCTGTCCCGTTTATACTTTTCTAAACTCCTCCCTATTAAAAACATATAAATCCCGTGGACTATAAACATGCCGAAAACCAGCTTCGAGTGTTCTGGGGGGGGGGGGGGGGGCCACACACTAAAGCAGGTGCAACACCCTAAACCCTAGACCCTAAACCCTAAACCCTAAACCGTAAACCCTAAACCCCAAACCCAAGATTCCAAAGTCCGAGCCTTGGACTTAACCTCATCCACCATCTCATCCACTTCCTCTTTGACCTCCTCCTTGACCGCGAGCTTTCGCTTCTTGGTGCGCACCCGTATGTCGCCTTAGTAGTGCCCATCATGGGTTGAGGATGAAGTGTTCAGGGTTTAGGGTTTAGGGTTTAGGGTTTAGGGTTTAGGGTTTAGGGTTTAGGGTTTAGGGTTTAGGGTTTAGGGTTTAGGGTTTAGGGTTTAGGGTTTAGGGTTTAGGGTTTAGGGTTTAGGGTTTAGGGTTTAGTTTAGGGTTTAGGGTTTAGGGTTTAGGGTTTAGGGTTTAGGGTTTAGGGTTTAGGGTTTAGGGTTTAGGGTTTAGGGTTTAGGGTTTAGGGTTTAGGGTTTAGGGTTTAGGGTTTAGGGTTTAGGGTTAGGGATTTAGGGTTTAGGGCTAGGGTGTAGGGTTTAGGGCTGATTAGGGTTTAGGATCTAGGGTTCAAGGATTTAGGGCTCAGGGTTCAGGCCAGAGTCTGGGGCAGGTGAGGGGGTGCACTTGTCCCTTTAAGACCAAAAGATTTGAAAGCGGAAAACAGCAGGGGAAGGAACGGTCAGGAAGAGGAACATACGGCAAAGTCAGCAATCATGTGTCGACATACTCAGCAAAAATCATCGGGGATAAGAGTGGTCAGGTCAAACATCGTAGCATACCGTTGGTTTAGGGTTTAGGGTTTAGGGTTTAGGGTTTAGGGTTTAGGGTTTAGGGTTTAGGGTTTAGGGTTTAGGGTTTAGGGTTTAGGGTTTAGGGTTTCGGGGACCCTTTTGCTGACCTTGCTCAAGCTCTGTTCAAGGTCCATTATGAACCTTTCTGACGCTTCTGTTTTCTAGTCTTGTATTGGTCCTCACCAGCCGTAGAAAGTAGCCTATGCGAGCGACTTAACCCTGTAAGCCCACACCCTCAGACATCCTAAACTCTAAACCTAACAAACCCGAACCCGAAACCCGAAAGCCGAAACCCTAAACCCTAAACCCTCAACCCATACCCACCTCCGGGGCCCACTGGCCAAGAGGTGTAGAATTCGGGGTTCTTGCAAAGTTTTTGCTTTTGGGGCTTGAAGTTGTGGGTTAGGGATGGGAGGGTTACTTTAAAGAGTCCGAAACCTACCCTAAACTCCAACCCGAAAACCCTAAACCCTAAACCCTAAACATTGCAACCCAAGATCTACCAGCACGCGGAGAACTGAGCTTCGCGCGGCCGTCGGTGCCGTCGTCATTCTGGAAGAAGCCGAAGAGCTGGCGGGTTTGGGCTTTGAGGTTTCAGGTTTCAGGGTTAAGGGTTTAGGGTTTAGGGCTTGGGGCTTGGGGTTTGGGGTTTGGGGTTTTTAGGCTTGTAGGCGTGTAGGGTTTTCGTGTTTTAGGGTCCTAGGATTCATCTACTCTGAACTCGTCAGGGTTTTGGGTTTTAGGGTTTTGCGGTTGGTTTTAGGGTTTAAGGGTTTTTGGGTTTTAGGGTTTTATGGTTTTAGGTTTACGGTTTTGGTTTCTAGGTTTAAGGGGCTTTGGGTGTTTAGGGTTTTACGGTTGGTTTTAGGGTTTAGGGGCTTTGGGTTTTACGATTGGTTTTAGGTTAAAGGGGTTTGGGGTTTTAGGGTTTTAAGGCATTGGGGTTTTAGGGTTTTCGGGTTTGGGGTTTTAGGGTCTAAGGGGTTTGGGTTTAAGGGTCTTACGGTATTGGGGTATTGGGGTTTAGGGGTTTTGGGGTTTTAGAGATTTGGGTTTTGTGGTTTTGAGGGCTTTTATGGCATTGGGCTTTTAGGGTTTTAAGGTATTAGGGTCTTTCGGGTTTTTAGGGTTTAAGGGCTTTGGGTTTTTGGGATTTAAGGCATTGGGGGTTTGGGTTTTACGGTTTAAGGGCTTTGGGTTCTGAGGGTTTTAAGGTTTTAGGGTGTTAGGGTTTTCGGGTTTAGGGTTTTTAGGGTTTTAGGTTTTTTGGTCTTTAGGGTTTTTAGGGTTTTAGGGTTTTCGGGTTTTAGGGTTTGGGGCTTGGGGGTTTTAAGTATTTAGGGTTTTAGGTTCTAGGGTTGGAGGGTTTTGGGCTTTTTAAGGTTGTAGGGTTTTAGGGCTTCAGAGTTAGGGTTTTCAGATTTGTAGGGTTTTAGGGTTTTTAGGGTTTGTTCGGGTAAGTTGCAGGCCTGCCGCCACGCCTTCCAACTCCAGACATTCGCCTCGCAGCACTCAAAGACGCAGGGCTTTTGTGGTTTCGAGTTTCGTGTCGAGAAGCTAGGGCTCAGCCTAAACCCTAAACCCTAAACCCTAAACCCTAAACCTCTCTTTCTTATATATATTTAAACCCTATAGTCCTTCGTGGCTAAGGGTCATTTCTTCGTGGCTAAGGGTCATTTCTTCGTGGCTAAGGGTCATTTCTTCGTGGCTAAGGGTCATTTCTTCGTGGCTAAGGGTCATTTCTTCGTGGCTAAGGGTAATTTCTTCGCTAAGGGTAATTTCTTCGTCGCTAAGGGCAATTTCTTGGTCGCGAAGGGCCATTTCTTCGTGGCTAAGGGTAATTTCTTCGTGGCTAAGGGTAATTTCCTTCGTGGCTAAGGGTAATTTTCCTTCGTGGCTAAGGGTAATTTCTTCGTGGCTAAGGGTAATTTCTTCGTGGCTAAGGGTAATTTCTTCGTGGCTAAGGGTAATTTCTTCGTGGCTAAGGGTAATTTCTTCGTGGCTAAGGGTAATTTCTTCGTGGCTAAGGGTAATTTCTTCGTGGCTAAGGGTAATTTCTTCGCTAAGGGTAATTTCTTCGTCGCTAAGGGCAATTTCTTGGTCGCTAAGGGCCATTTCTTCGTGGCTAAGGGTAAGTTCTTCGTGGCTAAGGGTAATTTCTTCGTGGCTAAGGGTAATTTTCTTCGTGGCTAAGGGTAATTTCTTCGTGGCTAAGGGTAATTTCTTCGTGGCTAAGGGTAATTTCTTCGTGGCTAAGGGTAATTTCCTTCGTGCCGGCCTACCCCCCCACCCCGCCCACACCCCCACCCCCCCCACCCCCCCTCCCCCACCCCCCCACCCCCCCTCCCCACTCCCCCCACCCCCCCCCACCCCCCACCCCCCCCCACCCCCCCCCGCCACCCCCCCCCCCCACCCCCCCCCCCCCCCCACCACCCCCCCCACTCTCCCCCCACCCCCCCCACACCCACCCCACCCCCCCCCACCCCCCCCCGCCCCCAACCCTTTTTCTTGTAATGCTCATCTTTGTGTGACACAATGCGGATTTTTAAGAACGAATTTGTTCTGTAGCCGTAGTCTTCGTTGAAAAGAACTTTTGTATGAAGATACTTTATATGGTTTCTTAATGTTATGGGATTCTCTGGGTGGGTGGGTGTTATATGCAAGCCGTAAATATAACACTACCATAAAGTTGTTCGATCCGGAGCTGCTGAACCCTAAACCCTAAACCCTAAACCCTAAACCCTAAACCCTAAACCCTAAACCCTAAACCCTAAACCCTAAACCCTAAACCCTAAACCCTAAACCCTAAACCCTAAACCCTAAACCCTAAACCTAACCCTAAACCCTAAACCCTAAACCCTAAACCCTAAACCCTAAACCCTAAACCCTAAACCCTAAACCCTAAACCCTAAACCCTAAACCCTAAACCCTAAACCCTAAACCCTAAACCCTAAACCCTAAACCCTAAACCCTAAACCCTAAACCCTAAACCCTAAACCCTAAACCCTAAACCCTAAACCCTAAACCCTAAACCCTAAACCCTAAACCCTAAACCCTAAACCCTAAACCCTAAACCCTAAACCCTAAACCCTAAACCCTAAACCCTAAACCCTAAACCCTCAAGACCAGGATAAATAGAAATTGTATGTGTTTCATTACGAATAGCTCGATTCCTGCAGGCAAAGAGGTTTAAGTAAATTGAACATATTGGCACAGTTGACCCCTGCAAACCCTTATCCTGGCTCACTAGTTACCTCAACTAGGGAGGAGAAGGCCAAGCTCCTTGATTGCATTCACACAAGCCCCGATCCCTGACCCAAATTCAGGAGGCTAACGCAAGGCTCGTATTCACACAGGCTTTGATCACATCCCGACCTGGAATGCAAGGCTCCCGACCCAGTTGTGGGGGGGGGGGGAACGCAAAGGCTCCTTCAGTTACATAAGCCCTGCTCACACACCGACCCAATTAGGGAGGTGAATACAAAGGCTCCTTGGCAGCATTCACACAGGCTCTGATCACATCCCGACCCAATTAGGGAGGGGAACGCAAAGGCTCCATGGCTGCATTTACACAGGCCCTCATCACATCCCGACCCAATTAGGGAGGGGAATGCAAGGCTCCTTGGCTGCATTTACACAGGCCCTGATCACATCCCGACCCAATTAGGGAGGTGAATACAAAGGCTCCTGGGCTGCATTTACACAGACCCTGATCACATCCTGACCCAATTCGGGAGGTGAACACTGCATTTACACAGGCCCTGATCACATCCTGACCCAAAGTAGGGAGAGAAACAAAAGGCTCCTTGGCTGCATTTACACAGGCCCTGATCACATCCCGACCCAATTAGGGAGGTGACTACAAAGGCTCCTTGGCAGCATTCACACAGGCCCTGATCACATCCCGACCCAATTAGGGAGGGGAATGCAAGGCTCCTTGGCTGCATTGACACAGGCCCTGATCACATCCCGACCCAATTAGGGAGAATCACAAGGCTCCTTGGCTGCATTTACACAGGTCTTGATCACATCCCGACCCAATTAGGGAGGTGACTACAAAGGCTCCTTGGCAGCAATCACAGAGGCCCTGATCACATCCCGACCCAATTAGGGAGGGGAATGCAAGGCTCCTTGGCTGCATTGACACAGGCCCTGATCACATCCCGACCCAATTAGGGAGAATCACAAGGCTCCTTGGCTGCATTTACACAGGTCTTGATCACATCCCGACCCAATTAGGGAGGTGAATACAAAGGCTCCTTGGCTGCATTTACACAGGCCCTGGTCACATCCCGACTCAATGAGGGAGGGGAATGCAAGGCTCCTTGGCTGCGTTTAGACAGGCCCTGATCACATCCCGACCCAATTAGGGAGATGAACACAAGCCTCCTTGGCAGCATTTTCACAGGCCCTGATCACATCCCGACCCAATTAGGGAGAATCACAAGGCTCCTTGGCTGCATTTACACAGGGCTTGATCACATCCCGACCCAATTAGGGAGGTGAATACAAAGGCTCCTTGGCTGCAGTTACACAGGCCCTGATCACATCCCGACCCAATTCGGGAGGGGAATGCAAGGCTACTTGGCTGCATTTACACAGGCTGACCCAATTAGGGAGAGAAACACAAGGCTCCTTGGCTGCATTTACACAGCCCTTGATCACATCCCGAACCAATTAGGGAGGTAAATACAAAGGCTCCTTGGCAGCATTCACACAGGCCCTGATCACATCCCGACCCAATTAGGGAGGGGAATGCAAGGCTCCTTGGCTGCATTTACACAGGCCCTGATCACATCCCGACCCAATTAGGGAGGGGAATGCCAGGGCTCCTTGGCTGCATTCAAACAGGCCCTGGTCACATCCCGACCCAATTAGGGAGGGGAATGCAAGGCTCCTTGGCTGCATTTACACAAACCCTGATCACATCCTGACCCATTTAGGGAGGGCAATGCAAGGCTCCCTGGCTGCATTTACCCAGGCCCTGGGAGGGGAATGCAAGGCTCCTTGGCTGCATTTACACAGGCCCTGATCACATCCCGACCCAATTAGGGAGAATCACAAGGCTCCTTGGCTGCATTTCGCACAGGTCTTGATCACATCCCGACCCAATTAGGGAGGTGAATACAAAGGCTCCTGGGCTGCAGTTACACAGGCCCTGATCACATCCCGACCCAATTCGGGAGGGGAACGCAAGGCTCCTTGGCTGCATTTACACAGGCCCTGATCACATCCTGATCCAATTAGGGAGAGAAACACAAGGCTCCTTGGCTGCATTTACACAGCCCTTGATCACATCCCGACCCAATTAGGAAGGTAAATACAAAGGCTCCTTGGCGGCATTTACACAGCCCTTGATCACATCCCGACCCAATTAGGGAAGGGAATGCAATGCTTCTTGGCTGCATTCACACAGGCCCTGATCACATCCGGACCCAATCCGGGAAGGGAATGCAAGGCTCCTTGGCTGCAGTCACACCACATCCGGACCTTGGCTGCATTTACACAGCCCTTGATCAATTAGGGAGGTAAATACAAAGGCTCCTTGGCAGCATTAACACAGGCCCTGATCACATCCCGACCCAATTAGGGAGGGGAATGCAAGGCTCCTTGGCTGCATTTACACAGGCCCTGATCACATCCCGACCCAATTAGGGAGGGGAATGCCAAGGCTCCTTGGCTGCATGCAAACAGGCCCTGGTCACATCCCGACCCAATTAGGGAGGGGAATGCAAGGCTCCTTGGATGCATTTACACAAACCCTGATCACATCCTGACCCATTTAGGGAGGGCAATGCAAGGCTCCCTGGCTGCATTTACACAGGCCCTGGGAGGGGAATGCAAGGCTCCTTGGCTGCATTTACACAGGCCCTGATCACACCCCGACCCAATTAGGGAGAATCACAAGGCTCCTTGGCTGCATTTCGCACAGGTCTTGATCACATCCCGACCCAATTAGGGAGGTGAATACAAAGGCTCCTTGGCTGCAGTTACACAGGCCCTGATCACATCCCGACCAAATTCGGGAGGGGAACGCAAGGCTCCTTGGCTGCATTTACACAGGCCCTGATCACATCCTGACCCAATTAGGGAGAGAAACACAAGGCTCCAGTAAGATGGCACTGTCCTGGTGGAAGGAGTGCAGGGCAAGACCGCTTCCCCAGCTCGTCTAGACTGCTTGCACAAAGCCTTGCAAGAGCTGAAAGCGCAGCACCGCCTCTACCAGGCAAACCCAGCAGTGGAGGGAGCCTTCACAAGAATGGAAATCATCCTCGCTGGAAAAGTGCAGCCGTGTACAAGCGCAGCGGCAACGACAGACCGCGAAACCTCCCAAGGGCGCCAAACGGGGGAGTCCGGTGGCTCACACTCCTCGGCCTTGGGGGGCGAAGCGCAGCACTCGGAAAACGCAGCGGCCTCTGTCGAAACAATGGAAGAGAAGGAAGACAGGCTAGAGATGACGTACCTGATCCCAAAGAGCTGAAAGCCCCCAGAGCGGACACTGTGGAGCTGCAGAAAATCCGAAGCACTTCGGAGCTCACGGACGACATGGACGTGAAGTTCTTCCCACACCTGTTTTCCACGGGCACAGGCGGATGGCAGAATGGATATGGAAGCTTCTCCCAATACGCTCGCAAGCTCTCGGGCAACATCAACGTGAGGATCGGCAACCAGCAGGCTCCAGGCGGGAAGACCAAGTACCAAGAGGGCAAAGGTCAGGTGTTTACAGCCCTGAGGGACATCCCAAAAAGCACCTGAGATTGTTTATCACTGAGCATTCTTTAGAGAAGAGAGCGCAGCGCAAGGCTCCTTGGCTGCATTTACCGGCCCTGATCACATCCCGACCGAACTAGGCAGGGGAACACAAGGCTCTGTGCCTGCATTTACAGGCCCTGATCACATCCCCACCCAATTAGGGAGGGGAATGCAAGGCTCCTTGGCTGCATCTGCACAGGTCCTGCTCACACCCTGAAGGGAACACAAGGCTCCTTGGCTTCATACACAGGCCCTGATCACATCCCTACCCAATTAGGGAGGCCAAGGCTCCTGGGCTGCGTTCACGCAGGCCCTGATCACATCCGACCCAGTCAGGGAGGGAATGCAAGGCTCCTTGGCTGCATTTACACAGGCCCTGATCACATCCTGACCCAGTTAGGGAAGGGAACGCAAAGGCTCCTTGGGGGCAGCATTCTTCACTGAAGCGGACATGGACAACGCCGTGCAGGTTGTCCTCGAAGAA